>JABSNV010000512.1:55000-106346 GCA_024085815.1 Flaveria linearis
GTTAGTTAAAATGGTTCTTCCTTTGGCTAGTGATAAAGTTTCAATTTGACAATATCAAATCAAATCAACAACCCGACTTGACCCGTTATCATTTTTTTAATTCTAACTTCTATTATTTATGCATTGGTTGTTTATAGATTGAAAAGTGATATGAGATTATTAAGGACCTTGTTAAGGAAAAAGAACACGAGAAAGAGGAGAAAGAAAAGTTAAAGGAGATTATTACGGAGTTGGTGACTGATAATGAAAACATAAGATGAAGAAAGATGATATGCTTAGTAGGATAACAAACATTGAAGCTATGTTAAGAACATGGTTCAAAGATAGGCTATAAACACTTTATTTTGGCTCTGTGAATGTTTATTATGTTAGGATAATTTTGATTATTTGAGGGTTTTGGTTTGTAACATTATTGAAAGATTTTACATAGTTTTGAAATTTCTATGAATGGTTAATTTTTAAAGTTATTCAAGTTTTTAATAGAGTGATAGAAATTGCAAAACAGAGCACCAAAAATGATATTTCTAATTGTCACAAATTGCTGCCAAAACCGCTAGCAAAATAGTAGCAAAAAGATAGCAAAATGGCAGCCCCACGATCTCAAGTTAGTAGCAAAAAGTCCATCGTAAAATGGTGTCTACAATTAGCAAAATGATAGCGATAATTAGTGTCCGTGGTCACAAAATGATGACAAAATGCCGGTCGTAAAATCATAGCAAACAAGGTTTCAGATTTAGAAGCTAAGGACTTTAACAACTCAAAGATTTCAGATTGAGAAGCTAAGTCTGAGTATGATAAAGGTTTTTGTATAGAAAAAATAAGATACACACTTGTGAAATCGAGTAAATGATATCTGGTTTTAAAGGATAAATTATAATATAGTTGTTAAAATCATTCAATGCAACACTCTTTAAAATAATAAGCAAAAATAAAAAATTAATCGGAAGCCACTCTTATCAAAGCCAGGTTTCGATCCTGGGACCTGTGGGTTATGGGCCCACCACGCTTCCGCTGCGCCACTTTGATTATTGATATGAGTCTGCTATAACATATATTTATCAAAACATTACTCATCCACCATTCAATGACCATTATTTTTAAACGACACGTATATTATACTTTCATAATTAATACACTTTTTTCAAAGTAATGACACTCATTTCGACCTCATAAATTATGGTTTAGATTTGTCAAATGAAATGAGCTTAAATTTACTCACGTCCAGAACCAACGGCAACAGTTGATATAACTGGCTTCCTGTATAACCAAAACTACCAAACCATCTCGTCCAGCTTTGACTCATGACTGGACCGAGCTGAACTAAACTAAACTCATCTATTCACCTGCTATGTTATAACAAAGCGAACAAAGCTACATAATTCAAATATAAATGTTGTGAATTCACTGATGTTTCTATATACATGGATGTGATCTTTAGTTGCCTGAAAGCAAAAATGGTACCAAAGCTGATGTTCACTTTATCAAAAGTACAAAGGAAAGTTAAAAGCTAACATTGATATACAACTGAATGATCAAATCTTCCTACCATAAAACACAAAGAGAAAGGAAAGTTAACCTAAATCATAACTAAATACGTCTACATCTTCTGCGTATAAAGTTGTATGTACAACCTTTGACATCCGCACAGCGGTTCTAGTTACTATTTTGCCCAAAACCCAAAATCTTCAGAAGCAATAATCTAGCTTGTGGAGCCTTGAATCTCATTTTTTCTCCTTTGGGGAATGGAGGGTTTTAGGTAATTATACCCATTCAAAATTTGTCTCTTTAGGTAAAATAAGTGCAATTAAGCAGTCTACTGTATCGGGAGTGATGGAGAGAAGAGAACACGTCTCTTGGGAGTGTGGGAGGATGAACAACAATCTTGCCCAAACGGTTTTGTAGCAGGAATCTTGATCACTCCTGCACACTCGCGCTGCTTCAAGTATGATATAAAGTCCTGAAACTGCAAAAAAGGAATGTTATCAATTATGTAGTTATGCCATGTCATCATGCTGACATGGATCGGATTTTCTTAAAAGATAGTGACGTGTATATACCATAAGCATAAGAATATACAAAAAAGAAGATAACTTACGCCTTTATGATCACCAGCAGACGTCGGGAGCAGCTGACATACCTCTCTCTGCATCACATTCAATAACGCAATTACATTACTCGGTGCAGGCTTAATATACATAGAAGGAATATACACACACATATAATCAAAATGATCTCAACTCTTTTTAATCAGGGTTGAAAAAGCATAAGAAGATTAAAGCCAAGAATCAGAATATGTTCTCAATTCTACGGATATGCCAAACTTTCCAAGCCATCACTCGCAATTAATCATCAATAAAGGTTCTGTTTTGCCTCTTTAGAGAAGGACAATAAAAAAGTTCCCAAAGTAACCATTCTGGTGAGGTATAATTTAAAACATTTCTATTTTGATCACAAGGTCCATCTTGTCCGTTAGGGCTTCATTACAACTAACAATCAATAGCTAAAGTAATACAACTTCCACTCAGTCGGCTACGAATAGTTTAGGCTCCATAAACTCTTCACAAATAGAGCACAAAGAGAGCAATAAGTAAGAAAGCTACACAAAGTTCTATAAAATCAAATAATATTTGCTAAATGCGACTACAAATCTTTCAAGACAGCAATCTCTTTAAGGATTTACATTGTTTCCTTCTAAGTCATACCAAAGAAAAATTTACAAATTCTAACTGCATTTTAGGAATTGCCCTGTTTAAAACCTGTTGGGCTGGTCTTACTAAAGAACTAAAATCAACCAGGAACGACTTAATGTTGAAACTATAAGAACCCAAAGCCAACAGCACTTTCAAACTTTGAAGTATCAAAATTAAAGGAATCCTTTCACTTTAGTTGGTCCTGGATATAATTAGTATTTTTTAATAGGAGGATACATAATGCTTGTTAAATATTCTAGTTTACAACACATCTTGTGCGGCAATGTCCCTATCATAAACATCTTGACTCGTTAATAACAGAAGTACAAATGACAAAGTAAGATCATTACAGAGCAGCACGAAGTCTAAAGTCATGGCTACAAGGATAGAAATTTGAGCATCTCAGGAGTCTAAAGTCACGGCTACCATTAACTTTCAACATGGTTTTAAACTGAAATCGAAAGTTATTGGGCAAGTCGATCACTTTGGGATCAGGGTGTTATCCAGTTTGCATAACAAAGCCATCTAAAATCGATCTGCTTTTATAGAACAAAGCAAAATTTATTTATTGTAGACCTTATCTACATTTGCTAGCATTCCTTACATGGTAAGCATTCTTTTACAACCCATTCTCTTGACAATTACTACTACATCCACCATGAAATAGTATTTTATTATTTGACTACTTTACTAAAGGTGCAGTCATGGACATAGGTTACTCTTTAGACCGTATTACATGCATACTCAATTTTCTAATGTGTGTGTTTCATCTGCTCTTATCTGTTTGTGGGATAAGGTACTAATACGGGCTTGCCAAATTCCAAAATATGGGTATTAGAAAATTAAGTCTTGCAGGTAAGAGCAATATAAAAGGAGCATTTGATGATCAAAAAGTTTGACAGTCAAAATTCGGTTTCTGAAGATGATCACCAAAGATTTTTTATTTATTCTTTTTTGGTCAGTGACAAAACAAGGGGTGGATCAAGTCGATTAGGATTTACAAGATCCTAAAATTTTGGGAACAGCCATTCATGAAGAACGTGTATGTTGCTCAACATGTGTCCGTTCTCATTATGCATCATAAATGCCACCTTATCATTGAAATAACCACCCACCCTTCATTTATCCAACTATGTCTTTAATCTTAGGTGCGTGCCTTTTAGTGTTAGGTGTGCATCTAGTCTTAGCTACTTTCGCATTAGGTCCTGTTATTTTCCACTACTAATAACTCTTTTACGATAGTTGTTATGATACTTGTTTCTTTCTAATATGTTTTATGCATTTCATATATTTAAATAAAATAAATAAAATTAAAAAGAGGTTCTTCCTCAATAGAAGTCAAGGTCTCTCTTGGAGCGGTCTCTTTATCCTATGGGCTAGAGGTAAGATTTGCCTTCATCTTACCCTCCCCAGACTCAACCCTACTATATGAGTGAGATTTTTGCTATGTTTGTTTGCTATAGAACCACGACTTCTATTACCTTCATTCTTCTTAGAAAGGAAAGAGTGGATATAGCTAGCAACCTAAGGAAAGGGATAAAACATGAACCCTAGGACTTTTTTTTTAGCGGAGACACATCAAGCCTAGTTAGTATGAGGACCCACTCTAAAACAATTAGCAATTGAAGGAGTGGCTCACCAAGCTTATGACAGCTTTAAGATTAATATTTTGTTTGATGCGGAGTTTTCCACCTAACACTTGAATCATTCACAACACACACATGTTGAATAATTGATTCATTGATCGAAGTTTTGGTAAATCTACTTGACATGAAGTAGGAGAAAAAACAAGTCCAAGATACAAGATCACATGTCATCACAAATAAATCTAGCAAGTACTATAAATGGCTCTTTCAATAATTGTTATGTGAAAAAGCATTTAAGTATATTGCACAATCTTACTTATACTTAGATGTAATAGGTACAAGTAACGAATACATCTATGTTCTCTTTTATCTTCATAAGATGTAATGTGTCTTGATTATCAAAGACATTTTGCACATCATGATTCTCGGTACGTTGTGAACTCCTACTTCTCATAAACCAAACACCTTTTTAATTGATTCACAAAGCGCATTTGCAACTAGAACCAAAACAAGATGCAAACTCGTCCATTTGTTAAGAGCCTCGAAATGGACCAAGGCAAGTTAAATTTTACATAAATGTGGTGGTGAACTTATACGAGACAAATTCCAAAATAATGTAGAATAGCTAGTGTCCCAACAGCATTAAGACATGAAGTTTAATTGTGAGTGCCTATGCTTCTTTCTGCTTAAACATGTTTCTCAAGCCTTTTGATCTCAACATTTCCATACAAATATACAATCTCACTATTATCTATTTGACTCATTAGTTACTTTGCCTATAACTTGCACTGATCCATCACTGCTTTGAACCTGTTAGTTACCTTGTCTAAAGCTTGTACTAATCCATCATACTAGCTTTGAATCCTACAAAAATGGATCTCATCCAACCAATATTTAGTTTGCCACATGTCCTTTTCAACATATTGCCACCACGTTCTAGAGTATGATTTATGGACAACGTTCAAGCCATGACTAGGCACAGTATGAGTTCACAAGTGCCATGACGAGTTTTCCAAGTGAACTAAAAAGAATCGGATAATGGGCAACTCTTACCCATACTATGGCCAAATTATCCAACTATATAAAACATCATTTGGAATAGTAGAACCCTAACTAGGTATATACTTGTAATCTTTCTTTTGCAAGTTCTACTTTTCATGTACTTAAGTTTTAATCCAACATGTGTCAGATTTCCCAAAACCTTTTGTAGCCAAATTTACGAACCCAAGTCTATGCATAGCCATTTTTTCCTAAAGATGTAAACCAAGGTTATCACTATACTTTTAAGTTGGGGACACCAAAAGGGCAAGATCCAGTCACTTCAAGTTTATTGGTTCGTTAGTGTTATTCGTGAAGAATGTTGCTTACAAGATCATTAGCATGTGGACTATGGACACACTATAAACCTTGTGCTCCAAATAAGCTATTCATCAATTAGTCGGTGGAAGATGAAGGTGCAATGGTGCATATATCAATAATTAACAAACTAATAACCATATACCCTTTCCATTTATCCAACTATTTCATAGAGCAAGTAGTAATTTAGTATAATGACCTCCATTACCCTAGGTAGTTAAAAGTGCAACCCGCACTAATAGCTAGAAGGCGGACAAGGTGTAAGAAAAAGCGAGAAGCAATATATATGATAGGCATAGAAAATTAATACTACCCCCAATTTGCCTCACATAATAAAAAACCAATTATATAATTAACCACTAAAATCATCTAATCTAATAAACATTTTTTAGTCACTCCAATAAACTTTCTAATACAATAGTTGTAAATAATGAATTCTACCAATTTAAATATAATTGGGTAGATAAAGTCCAATTAGTTCGAACTTATAAAAAAAGTATAGGAAAAAGCCCAAACAAAAGAAAGAATAAGATAAAAGGAGACCTGAACAATAAAGCCTCCCACACAGCCTCTTGCATTATGGGTAAGAGTTAATGGTATACACTTTCTAGTAAAAGAGGACAATCGCCACCACATAAAAGAGTAGAAAGAAAAGAATTGTCACTCCCTGGAAATAAAGTGTGAAGAACCAAGTAACCAATAGATTTATGTTCTCTTTATGTTCACAAAATATGTCATGATTCTTGATTCGTTTGCAGGCTAGTATATTTTGTGACACTAACACGCATCTTTGATTGACTCATAATGTGCATGCATGTGTTACTAGTTAGTACAATTAAAATGAGATTTAAACCCATTCATTCATTAAGGGGAGCGAAATAAACCCAGGCAAGTAAAACAAACATATAGTTTTTGAAAAAAAAAATGTTCCCACAATTCGAATCATGTAGGATAGTTTAATGAAACAAACATATAGTTTATGAAAAAAAATTGATTCTACTTTTCAAATCATGTAACATAGTGCAATCATGAAACATAAAGAATATTTTAACCACATGTGCACATGCCTCTATCCAAAGCTCATGTTTCCTTGGCCTTCTGTTCACATGTTGCCTTCTCATTGTTGCCTTTCCAAGTGATTGCAACATTCTTCTCCATGATGACATTGTCACCACAAACCAAAGTTCTCTCCCACTAATGCATTTGTTTCGCTTACCTCTAAAGTAACAAAACTCATGCATTTAAGGGTTTTTTTTGACCTAGATCCTTTCATCCAAAAAAGAACGCATAATCCTCGATTCGGCCAAGTTTCAATGACCACCTCTTAAATTTTGAATTCTTGTTCAATATTCAATATGCATGTAGAAATCTGAGATAGCGATTATCTTAACAAGGTTTTCCAAGTAGAACTTAAGAAAAATAGGATACAGCCCATGTGGCTATTTTAGCCCGATTCACTTACAAATACATCCGATGTATTTATAAAGCCCAAAAGATGCACCAGATGTTTTTATAACTCAAAAGATGCAAATGCAACCATATGTGTGGTATCTTGTTTTTCACCATAACTACTTTTTTGTATGTGTGTTTTACCCCCAACCTTGGTTTTAAAAAGCATTAGGCGCTCCGAGGCGTTTAAGTCTTAAAAGCCGAGGCGCTATGTGTGAGGAATGAGGCGAGAGCCTCACTTATGCAAGGCGTTGTTCTATGTACAACAAAATAAGCCATATATACAACCAAAAGTTGCATTTGTTTAAACTTTTTCATATATTGGCTTTTTTTTACCATGTAAATCATTCATAATCTCATCATCCCTTTGGTTATAACAAATTAACTACGTATCATCCTTTTACAGACCCCACTCTTGACCAATGTTGACCAAATTTGATCTAGATGTGCATGAGACGCCGCCTCAAAGCGCTAAGGCGTTTTCTTGATTGCCTCTAGAGCCTCACGCCTTAAGCGCGCCTCAGGAACTATTTTAAAACCAAGCCCCCAACGTGTATGATTATGTATCTTTAAGGATTCGCCATGCTTCTAAAGTATCTAACACCTTCCTAGCAAAATCTACCTCCCAAAATCTAAGACCACTCATGCAAGTGTTACCATCCTTTTGATTCCATTATTTGCCAAACTAGATTTTACATACCATTCACTTATACAAGTTGTAAGAAAATCCAATTATATATAGCTTTCAATCTTTCATTAAATGGCACAAGATTTCTATGCTTCTTTCTTTAATACTATTTCATTGTACTAAACTCACATTGAATGATCTTCTACGGAGACTATATAGCTTTCATTAGATGGCACTATAAGATTTCCATGCTTCTTTCATTGATACTATTTCTTTCTACTAAAACTCACATCGAATGACTTTCTATGGAGACTAATGGTTACAAGAAACATAACAAACACCATTCTATCCATGTGTTGCTTCAAACGGAAAAACTAACCTAGGATTAGGAACGAATAAGTAGACATCATCAGTATCTCTAGTGTAATGTCTCTAGTGTACATGACAGAAAAGAGAAACTTATTTAAACCACTTTACCGGTCAAAGAAATAATATAACCACAAAAGATCACAAGATATATTTAACCTTTAGATGCAAATACACCTCTTTCTATTTATGGAACTTCAATAAGACAGCTAAGCTTACAATTTGAAAATTCAAAAGATTTTAATCCATGTCAGAAACATAATTATATACTATTTAGATTTTTCATTAGTTTTTCATCCATTTCCCAGTAGGCAGCCCTACTTAGATTTTCATTAGTTTTTCATCCCTTTCCCCGTAGGCAGGCCTATTTAGATTTTTCATTAGTTTTTCATCCATTTCCCAGTAAGCAGCCCTGTCTCTTGCTCCATACTAACCAACAAATATACACCAAGATTTCACATGACAAAATATGCCAATCAGCTTTTCAGAAGATAAAGTTTGAGACAAATAAAATAGCAAATATTGATGAAGAACAAGAATAAGTCTAATAAAGAACTAATAGGAGACAGAAACTCACTTTATGTGGGGGGGTACTAGAAAATGTTGACATCACATGTCTAAAATCAGTCCGCTTTGTTATATCTAGTTTAGTAGGCCATCTGCATAACCAAACATATGTTATCAGAGACTAGTAAGCACTAGTATGTTAGAAAGAGCACAAACTAAAAAAAGTATCAGTACTCTGCAGGCTCTGAGATATCATCTCCGTAGTTGCATGCATCTGAATGAAGCCTACGTGCGTGTATTGCAGAATAGTGGACCCCACTTTTACTCAATGTGCCCTGCCAGCATCCACCACTTCCCACCATTGAAGTTTCAGTAGGTAGTGGTGGAGGAGGTGGTTGAGATTCAAGACAAGGAGGTGGACATGGCGGCAATGGTGGCGGAAATTCAGGATTAATAGGTAAAGAAGGCGGCAAGGGTTGCATGTTCAGGTGAGGAGGTAATGGAGGTGGCATGTTAGGCTGAGGAGTGGGTATGGTAGTCAATGGTGGCGGTCCTGGTGGGGCATAAAACATGTGATCATGATGTGGCACTGAATTTCCTTGTATTTGAGCCAGTGGGGTCACAGAAGCAGGTATAAAAGGAGGTGCTACAACATTATTATGAAGATTGCTAGGATTTAATGACACATGATGAAAAACGCCATGTGCATCCCATGAACTATTTGAAGGATAATACATAGGTCTATGGTATGAAGATGGGGTCATTGGTTGTGACGGTGCATAATTATGGCCATGCATTGGTGTCGAATGTGGTACGGCTTCCTGGTTTCTGTATGTCCAGCTTTGTTCGGGGGCACCTACGAAGTTGTTTAAAAAACAAAAGCCAATTAGATAACAAATTCATTAAAATGATACTTCATAAGTCCTCGATTATTGAAAAAACCTGCTTGGAACGGGTATCCAGTTTGCATTGCGGCTCCTTGATTTACCATATTCATTCTTGGAGATGCTAGCTCCATGGTGTTGGTGTGGTGGGGTCCATAATGACTGCTAAGACATATGGCCATAAATATCTCATGATAAGATTCATGAACATTATAGTAAACACGAGATAGTAATTAAGTAATGCACTATATTAGCAATTAAACAAAATAATTATTTAAAGATTATAAAACATAAATATATTAGAGAAGATGTTTTGTAATCACAATAAGCCTACACAAATTATATCACAGGTTTATCAAGTATTCAAGTAACTAATCAGCCAAACTAGTAGTGTACAACTAATTTATGGTCCTACAGGCTACAAAAAGCATTAGCAAATAAATAAAACTAAAGGTCATACTCCTCATTTCTTGTTTTACAAATAACTAAATCAGGAAAGTAATGAGGGAAAATATATACCACATATGCAAACAAACATTACAAAGTATATGTGATTATGTGAAAAATAAAAAAGAATACATGTTGGTACTACTAGGGAATCAGTTTAAACTTCTTGGACCAGAAAAAGACTAGTGAAATTAGCAAGTGGAAACTTTTAATTTTGATGCTAATACAAGGAAGTGAGGAACTACTCAACTTCTTAGCATTGTTTTTTAGAATATCGAATTTATCTTCTTTTTATACAATTTCAAGAAAAGAAACAAGCTCATACCTGAAACCAACTACACTTTGAGCATGAGGTGAACTAACAACACCATTTCCATAATTATTATTTCTCAAATCAACATGAGGAGGACCAGAACCATGACTTGATCTATCAACTGACGATGAATAAAAATCCTTTTTTCTCTGCGATAGTATCTAAGAAATGCCATTACTGTGGCAGCTTCTTCAGGAGACCCGAATTCCATCAACAATGCACCTTCATTCACAAGGTCAGTAACTCCACGCGGCCCCTTATAAACTGCTTTTCTTGTTTCATACAATATCTCATCTTTATCGGATTGACTATAAATGTTTCCAACATACACATGACAACATGAACCAACCGCCATGCCATTCATATCACCTCGTGTACCTAACCCAATATCCAAGAATTTTATAATAAGACAGGCACCCCATGGAGATCGCCCCTTCATAACTTCTCTAGCCTTTATTGCATCCAGAATGTTTCTATACTCTATTACTGCAAATCCTTTGAAAGGAACGTATAAAAATTTGTTAATGGGGCCAAACTGTTCAAATTGATACCTTATGAGCGGCTCAGATGCTTCAGGGCCCACTGAGCCCAGCCAAAGATGACTCGAAGCTGAATAAATATCCATTGCAGCTCGATCCCCATCATAGTGCCAACTTGCGAAATGATGTTTAGGTGATTCAAAATTACTATGGTAACCTCCACTAGAGGCATTCAAAACAGGTACATCATTTTCCTGTCTTGACGCATGGTTCTCTGTATTGGGTGTTGATGAGCTGGCATGAACAGTATTGGGCGTTGATGAGCTGGCACGAGACAACTCTCTATGATCCACAGCATCCAGGTCCATAGACTTTGGGCCTCCACTGTTATTAGAACTTGTGCTTTCTCGTATATCAGTTTCAGATGCTATCAAGCCATGGCGTTCTAAATGCAGGCCCGATAACTGGTCAGCAGCACCACTGGGAGTTCTAGGAACTGAAAACTGCCTATTAATTAATTTGGCAGGGCTGGAATCATCTACATTGCTGTCTACTTGTTTATCCTGTGCGTTTAATTGTTCTGCAAATGATTTAAATATCCTCTCAAAAGCAGAGGTGATAACAGAAACAGCACTAGGGGAAGCTGATTTAATAATACTTTTGACCCTTGAGAATATCCATTGTTTCATAGATGGGTCCTTCTCAAGAATCTGTTCAGAAGGTTAAACAAGGATACAAGATAATCAATAAAAGTTTCAGGCATGAGATGTTAGTGACAAAATTAAGGTGCGACTTTTAATCTTATTTTTAAATCTTACCAGACCCAATAAGCAGCTGTTAGACCCATTAGATGAATCTTCAGGAAGATTGTTGCCTATTAAAACTTGCCCATCACAGATGTCAAGTGTAGCTGTCACCTGAGTAAGAAAATACTGTCCTCCATTAGACCCAGCATCAGCTGAATTGGAACTGCAGAGCTCAAAGCAAGCATCGAGTGAATTTCTTGGACACTTAAAGAAAATCCAGAGAATACATAAGGCACGGAATTTGGATAATTTGATAGGAGCGTCCTCATCATCACCAGAAAACTTCTGTTTGAGCTCAGAAAAGGACTTTGGACAGTCATGCATCTTTAAAACATCTTTATTTACAATCTGGAAGATATCCTGTCCTTCTAAAGAAGAAATGAAGAAGTTTAGTACATTCAGAAACACTGCTGAACAGATTCCTTGAATAATAGAAGATGTTGGTGTCTCTGATGAAGCAACCTGACAGATATTAGCTAGACCAAATATACAGGTTTTAGCAGTTTCAAATGAAAACTTATCAGCATCATCGCCTTTTTCTATAACTCCTATGCTCCAGTTATGTATATTGATACAAATTTTTGCAGCTGCTTCAAGAGCGGTTGGACAATAGGATGCGTATTTGGGGACAAATTCTGCTACAAGACGTTGAACACTCACACATCCTGCACCACAAACATAAATTATACTCAAAATAGCATATACTTGAAAGAAATTATATTAAGATAATCAGTATAACATCCATACAACCAAGAGTCAAATTATCTACAAAAGTAGCAAAAGCATTGAGGTTTAGTGTCATAATCAAGAGATCAGAGGTGGATGTCATATCACCTTAGGTCCCTATGACATTTGTCAATTTCATTTGTTCTCTTTATGTTTTACTCATGTTTAACTACATCTTTAATAATATATACTCCTGCCTATTTAAAGGGGGTTTCCTCACCTATAAATTAATACAATTACCTACTTTCTGAAGCCTGAATACATACAAGAATTGCACGTATCTAAGAAAAGAAAATAATCTGCATAAAAAAACACACAAAACCTATTATTCCCACTGCTCCAATTCTCCAAGTAAACAGAAATACCTTAACTCAGGATGTCAAATGAGTTGTCTTCTCCTTAATTGATATCTTAACTCATATAAGTACCCCAATTGAGCAATGTTGGCCGTATGAAATAAAATTAAAACTTGATTTCTATACAACAGATGACTAATCGTATGCATACCAATATCACACATACTGACACACTGACACCTACAATCTAATTGAGAACTAAGTAATGCTGGCAACATTCAGATAACAAATTGCTTATACATTCTAATTCCAATCATCCCAACACTAATTTAGGGTTTAGAAGAAGAAAACTTCAAAAATGTGTACCTCTGGAGGCGGAGATTAGGGATAAATAAGCCTGTTCAAGATCCGGCATGAGATGAGAGTCCTTCTGAGCAATACAATACTTCAGCTGCTTGTACGACTCATAGAAGTTCCTAATTTCTTCTTGATTTCTCCGCTTTTGGGCGATTTCTTCCGGAGTTAGGGTTGAAGCAGGTGCATTGGCTTCCGTCGGAGTGACCGGTGGTTGTTGCGGCGGAGGTGGCGGTGGCGGTGGTGACACCGGCGGTGGTGTTGGTGGTTGTTGCGATGGGTCGTACGGTCGTCGCTTCTTCGGAGGTTGCTCCGCCGAAGCCATGCCGGTGGTGGTGGTGCCTGACATTTGCTTCTGGAACAGAATAAATGGTATTTTCTCTTCTCAGTATAAAAACAAATTAATTGGTTATTGTTTTACTTTCAGTGCCTTCGACTTTCAAAAGTATGTCATAAAAAACTCTCTATTATTGTGGACCTACAATAAGAGCCCCTTGCTTTTCAAGTCTTAAGAAACAACTACTGGTGTAATTGCATGTCAGGTTACCTGCCTATAATTATCTAAGGTAGCGTTTGATACACAGTAATAAATAAATGATTGTATGAAATAAACCATTGAGTATGAATAAAAAAGACATGTTTAGTTAGTAAAGTTAATAAAATAAATCATTACATAGTTTTTTTATTCCCTCAAATTCATTTCATCTACCTCTCATTCTTTTTTTTTTATTTTATATCTTCTTCAATCATTAGTCACCAACACTACCCACTCACTCCCTACAACAACCACCACTGGCCACTTAGATCGATCGTCACGGCTACCAAGATCGATTTTCACTTGCCACCACCACCATCGACCACCACCACCAGCCACTGGCCACCAACCCCGCCACTAACAACTGTCACCAGGGATCACCACTGGCCACCACCGCCACTGGTCATCACCACCATAACCACTTTACATATCATTCTTTCGTCTTTTCATGCCTAACAAACAACACAAAGTAATGATTCTTCAGTTCCTAAGGGTAACCAGACAGGACAATAAAATATAATTATTCATTTCATTCTCTCATCTATTTCATTCTCTCACTCATTCATTTTCTTCGTCCATTCCATCACCCCATATCAAACAGACCCTAAGGGTCTATGGTCTGACGATATCTTAAAATGTAAAATGATGCCATTCTTTTCAAGTGAGAGGGTTTCATTCCTGTAATGTATAGTGATTTGGTACTAGAAGGAGATTAGATTGTTTTTAAAAAACTATCATTTTAATCCATACATCGTTAAATTAGTTAGATTAAACATATTCACCAACAAACAAACAAACATGAACAACATGTATTAGAAAGTTTAAAATAGCAAAATAATTTATAAAATAGAATATTTAGTAATATTCAACCATACATATTAATTTATGACAAATCTAAAATAGTTAATAGAAGTATATAACATACATAAGTAGTTTTATAAAAGCTTAATGTCATATATTGATCTAATCAAAAGAAGAAACCATAAATAAAGAAACGTGTTTTGGATTCTCTTTAAATACAGATTCTTTGATCTCTCACTATTTAATGTATGAATTTATATTTGTTTTTAAAAAATTTCTAATACGATATTTGTTTATATAGCATCTATATAAACATTAGAGCTCAACATAATCATCAGCCAAAAATTTCTAATACGATAAGAATCTAATGTTAAATCATGTTTGAGGAAAGTCGCAGATGGTCACTTCACTGCTGCAGGTAAAGTATTATGCTCCTCAGTGGTTGCACCTTTTGGTAAAGATACCATGGAGGCGCTAGTGGCTAAACACCCCACTATGCCCCCACCGACTATGCACGATTCCTTGTTTCCGGATCCGCTACTTGTTACTGATGTTGACAGTGTATTGGGGTGCATTAAATCGTTCCCAAAAGGGGCATCTTGTGGATGAGATGGTTTGAGAGCTCAACACTTACTGGATGCTTTTTGTGGTGAGGGGTCTGCAATTGCCGTTAGACTGCTCAAGGCAATTACTATAGTGGTTAATTTATGTCTGGATGGGAGGTGTCCTAAGGTTTTAGCGGAGTTCATTGCCTCCGCCCCACTCACGCCGTTGTTAAAACCAAATAACGGGATTAGGCCTATTGCTGTGGGTGCCATTTGGAGGAGGCTAGTCTCTAAGGTGGCTATGAGGGGTGTTGGGAAGGAGATGGCTAAATACCTTGGTGACTTCTAATTTGGGGTAGGGATCCCTAGTGGAGCAGAGGCAGTGCTCCACTGCGCGAACAGGGTCGTAAATAAGTTTCACTCGGATGGGTCTTTAGCTATGCTTACCGTCGATTTCTCTAATGCGTTTAACTTGGTTGATAGGACTGCATTATTAAGGGAGGTTCGGATTCGTTGCCCATCCATTTCTCTTTAGGTGGACTTTTTATATGGCCAATCGGCTAGGTTATATGTGGGGGATGACCATATCTTGTCCACGACAGGGGTCCAACAGGGGGACCCTTTAAGGCCTCTCCTTTTTGCTCTAGTTCTGCACCCGCTTGTGCATCAGATCGGGGATCATTGCAAGCTTCTATTTCATTCTTGGTATCTTGATGATGGTACGATTATTGGATAGGCTAGAGAGGTGGCTAAGGCCTTAGATGTCATCATGGCCGAGGGTCCACGCTTGGATCTTCAACTTAACATCAAGAAAACAGAAATTTTTTGGCCGTCGTGTAATGGGGTGAAGGTGCAAGATGGTTTGTTTCCTTGCGAGATCGGACGACCGGAGCTAGGGAGCTAGGGGTGAAACTCCTTGGGGTGTTGTTAGTCATGATGCGGGTTTCATTAGTAATTTGGCTGTGAAAAGGGCTTCTCGGGCTATGGAACTAATGGGGTGCCTCCCACGCCTACGAGACCCTCAGTGCAAACTCCTTCTGCTCTGCTCATGTATGGGAGTTGGGAAATTACTATTCGGCCTTAAAACGTGCCAGCATATATATGTAGGGGAAGTTGTCTCTGTGTTTGACAAAGGGCTTCGGGAGGCAATAGGGGATATTGTAGTTTCTGGAGGGCCTTTTTTTAGAGATCTTCAGTGGAGACTAGCATCCCTTCCGACTCGTTTTAGGGGGCTTGGTTTATGCTCCACTAAAGATGTATCGACGTATGATTTTGTGGCCTCTAGGGCACAATCGTGGGTTTTGCAGGACCATATTCTTCGGGGATGTAGCTTGGACGGGTTAGATTCTGATTATAGGTGTGCGTTGGATCGTGTGCACAAATCTCTTCCTGATTTTGATATTAGCGGGTTCTCTAAAAAGGACGCCGCCCCCCTAAAGCCCAACATGTTTTGGCGAGTGCACTTTTGGTAGGATCGTTCAAAATTTGGAAGTAAGGTTTGATTTGTCACCCCGTCAAAAGTGGTGTTTACGTGCTTAAGGTTTCCTCGGGCTCAGGATTTTTTGACCATCCTCCCCATTGAAGGACTGGGGCAGCATATGTCATCTTTGGAGTATCGGGCTATCCTTAAGTATCGGTTAATGATTCCCTTATTTCCGATTGATGAACCTTGTCTAGTTTGCCATAAAGTTTGTTTGGATGCTTTTGGTGACCATGCGATTCATTGTAAGGAGTTGCCTGGTTTTAAATACAAGCATGATTTGGTTAGGGATGTCATATGCGATGTCCTTAAGCGGGCAGGAATTTCAGCCAAAAAGGAAGCTCCCGTGAACTTTCTTACAGATCCACGAGAGGGGATGTCTACTCTATGCCCAGCTGATGTTCTTGTATTTGGGTAGGCATGGGAGAAACACTATTGCATGGATCTTACCGGGGTATCTCCTTTGGTTGGGCTCAGGGAAAATGGGTTTGTTGCGGGGCAGGTAGCGTTGAAGGCAGAATCATCAAAGGTCACTAAACATGAGAAAGCTTGTCTTGAGAATCAACATGCTTTTATTCCATTAGCCTTTGATACCTTTGGTTTCCTAGCCCCGGAGGCCGTGAACTTCCTGAATCGGGTTCAACGGGTCATCCACAGTAATGTTTCGATCTCTAAAGGCCAAAGTTTTGTTTTTAGTAGGCTAGGTTTCACTATTCAGAAAGGGGTTGCGGCGCAACTTGTTGCCCGATTACCTGTCTCTTTATTGTAAGTATTTGATATAAACATCTTCTGTGATGAAATGAAATTTGGTATGAAAATATTTATACACACACATACACACACACATACATACATACATACATACACACACACACACACACACACACACACACACACACATATATATATATATATATATATATATATATATATATATATATATTCTTAAAGAGAAAGAGAGAGAATGGGAGAAAGAGGGAGAGAGGAATACGAACAGGGAGGCTTGTGCTTCGAGAAGCGGTGACTAAGCATGTACCCGGATGTCGTGCATGTCCATGTACCACCACTTACACCCCTTCATCATTCATCTTTATATGTGTGTATATATGTATGTTATTTTTGAAAGAGGTAGGAATATGAAGCGATTGTTGTGAAAAGGCATGAAGCCGCATTCTCTTAAAGACTCTAGTGTTGCTACGGCTACCGTTTTGGTCTCTACTCGCATGCGTATCCGATGTCTTCGATTGGAGACCATCTTTTGCTAGTTAATACGACATTCATTACAAAACATCATTTGTTCACATTACAATGTGTCACATCCCAACGGAAGCGTGAACGATACGGGTGGAATGTGACTAGGTTTATCAGAGTGCATTGTTTATAGAAAAATAAATACAATCATAATATATAGAAACATAACATAGACATGCTTTTATTAATAATAGAGGAATTACGTCTTTTACATAGGTTACAAAATTAGATGTAATTGTTTTACAACTAGATCACAGCATGTCTAGAACCTATGAAAATGAGCGTCGACATACACGCTCCCGTCAACTATGTTAACGGTCAGCGTGACGCAGACCCTTCCAACTACTTCACCCCATCCATTATGAACTTCAAAGCTGAAATCAAACGAATTACTCATTTCCTGAAAAAGTACACTTAAATCAGTCAACAAAAATGTTGGTGAGAATATAGGTTTATAGCCAGACAAATATTTTGTTGATGTATTAATTACAACCAAACCTGCTCACAACATAATCATACTGTCACGAAATAATTCACAAAATCAGATAATATTACATCCTAACTCCCATTCGGTTAGATGCAGGAAAATAGTAGCAACCCTCATCCGGTTGGTATAAATATTCTCCTAAGTAGCGCTACTAATATTATCGGACGGTTCCTCATCCGAACTAATGATTGTATCGCAAATGACAGTAAGCAACAAAAATATTTTCAAAAATAATACATCAGCCCAAACAGTATACTTTTTCCCCCAAAACTTTACCGAATACCAAACGGTTAAAAATGGGGCTATGGACTCACCGTGTCTTCCAACTTAAACCTATAAAATAGTTCACAGTATCAGAAAATATTTTCTTTAAAATTTTTAGAACCTCAGATGGAAGTATCTTTTAGAAGTTCTACCAATAATGTTATCACAAAAATTTCCCACAAATTATTTATACATATTTGCTTAAAATTAATCCAAAGTCCCATAAATCATAAAAATTAACTAATGTCATCCAAAAATTACCAAAAATTCATAGAATTTTACTCCCACATTTAGTAATATCCCATAATTTTTATAATATATAACTCCAAACAGATTATTTTCTGTAATTTTTATAATATTCCCATAATTGTTCAAAAATAGCTTCTGTTCTTCATAAATTCCCAAACGTTTACAGAAGACTTCTTATACAAAACCAAATATCATAAAATTATATCAAGGTCCAAATCATAATATATAAGATTCGGTAATTTTTACAATAATCTTAATATTTAGTAAAAATACTTATACTACTCCAAAATTTATGAAAATTATATATTGTGTAGTTACAGATTTAATATAACATATATAATTTTCTAAGAATTTAGTGATTACGTTAAGTATTTATTATGATTTATTTACTGCAGAATATATAAAAATTCATATTTTAATTATCATAAGGAATAAAATTCTTAAATAATTCCAGAGGCTTTTATAGCTCAAAAGAATCATCCTGTGAATTTATCATAATTTTCCCGAATTTATTTCTATTTTTTGATATTTTCTTCTATTTTTCATTATTAAAATAATTTATATAAATTATTTACGTATCAAAATTTTGTCAAAGTTTCCAGAACCATATTGAAGTATATGTATGAGAATTTTTCAATGTTTATTCCCACAGTTGCAGTTGTTTAATATTTTTCTAGATTTTCTTCAATATTTACAAAATTAAATTTTGTAAAGTCAAAATATATCTTCTTATCATAAGTTTTTGAGCTCTTATAACTCATTACTTATGATTAATGAACTAAAATGCTTTTAAGGTTGGTTTTGGTATTTTTAGTACCAAAACTAACTTATTTTTGTGTTTAGTAACACACATGTAATATTTAAGTTTTTAGAATGTTTTACCACCTTTGAGATGATGGTCTTGATGATGCTCTTGCTGCTTGAACCCGAGAGAAAGCCTTGGAGATGGTGGATGATGATGGTAGGTGATGGTGGTGTAGAGGTATGGTTACGAGGTGTTGATGATGGTGTGGTGGTTATTTTGTTTGGAAACCCGAAAGTGAGGGGTAGAGACAAAGTGGTGCTTGGTTGTTGTTGGTTGAACCGAGAGGTAAAGAAAGCCAGACGATGTGGTGTGAAGATGGGGGTGTAGGTGGCGGTTATGCTTGAGGGTGGAGGTGGTTGCGGTTGTGGGTTGTTTATGCAATAACCGAGAAGGAAGAGCAAGGTGGTGGTGTTGTTTAGGAGAATTGTGAAGCTTATGTGGGAATGTTCAAGAGACCCGAGGCTTTAAACAAAGCATGAGCCGGTTATAGGGTGGTGACTCACCAAAATCTAGAATAGAGGTGGCGGTTCCTCATGCCTCCAAACCGAGAGGATGCCACATCTTTGTTAAAGTGTGATTCTAGATAGGATAGGTGGTGGTCTATGGTACTAGAGTTTGACTTTAGTAATGTGAATGCATGGGATAATGTTAACCGAGGGTGGTGGTGAGGCTTAGTAGTTTCGGTGGTGGTAGTTTTGGAAGTGTGAAAGCAAAGAAAACCGAGGGGGATCCTTGGGATTGAAAATGGTGAGGCTTGGTGACTAAGGTTCCCTAGTGGTGATTTAGAGAAAGAAGTCAAATGGAACAAGATTGCCTAGTCATATGCATAATTAAGTGATAGGATAAGGTGGTGATATGGTGGTTTCGGTAGATGGTATAAGGTGGTGGTTTTCGAGATAGGGTGGTTTAGAAGGTGTTAACCGAGGGGTGTAAGGAAAGGGTGGTTTGGGTTTTTTTTAGTTTTAGGTTTTAGTTTTTAGGTTTAAGTTTTTAGTTTTAGAGTTTTTGAGTTAGTTTAGTTAAGTTTTAATATGTACATATACATACATATATACTCATAAATATATATATAAGTGAGCTTTATATATATACATACATACCAAACATATATACTTGCATTCCAAAAATTTTCCATGTACCTATATGTATGTAAACATGCATACGTAAAATTTTGTATATATATACCTATACGTATGAGTTTTGGGTCTATGAACATACATGCATACGTAAATTACTACTATATAGACATGCATGCAAACATGTATACGTATATAATATATGCATACTAACATGACATTAATCGTAATTGTAACGTAATATAATAAAATTTCGACGTAATATTTATACAGGATTTTTAGGGTTGTCACATTCTGCCCCCGTTAAAAAAATTTCGTCCCGAAATTCATTAGAAAACTTAATTACTTATTACCTCTGAACAAGTGGGGGTACTTCTTCTTGATTTCATCTTCTCTTTCCCAGGTGTATTCTGGTCCTCTTTTCGTATTCCACTTAATTTTTAGTATAGGAATTTTACTTCTTCTTAACTTCTTTATTTCCCTTCCCACAATGACTATTGGTTCTTTCTTTCCTACTTAAAGCATCAGCAACTACATTTGCTTTACCTGGATGATACTTGATTTCACAGTCATAATCACTTAGTAACTCTACCCATCTTCTTTGCCTCATATTTAACATTTTCTGGTCAAAAATGTGTTGTAAACTTTTGTGATCCGTATATATCATACACTTAGTTCCATACAGATAATGTCTCCAAATTTTCAGTGCAAATATTACAGCTCCTAGTTCTAAGTCATGGGTGGTATAATTCTTTTCACTACCTCTAAGCTGTCTGGATGCATATGCAATCACCTTATCTTTTTGCATCAAAACACATCCAAAGCCTTAACGAGATGCATCACAATATACTATGAAATTATCTGTTCCTTCTGGTAAAGCTAATACGGGTGCACTACATAACTTACTCTTGAGAAGTTCAAAAGCTTCATTTTGTTTTTCTCCCCACACATACTTTCTATCTTTTTGAGTCAATTCTATCAATGGTTGAGCTATTTTTGAGAAGTTTTCTATAAATCTTCTGTAATATCCTGCTAAACCTAAGAATTGTTGTATTTCAGTTGGGGTTTTTGGAATTTCCCATTTCTTAACTGCTTCTATCTTTGCTGGATCAACCTAAATCCCATTCTGGTTAACTACATGTCCTATAAATTGCACTTCTCTTTTCCAAAATTCACATTTTGAGAATTTTGCATATAGCCTTTCTTTTCGGAGTAATTCCAGAGTTAACCTCAGGTGTTGTTCATGATCTTCCTTATTTTTAGAATAGATCAAAATGTCATCAATGAAGACTATAACAAATTTATCCAAGTAAGGTTTACACACTCTATTCATTAAATTCATAAATACCGCTGGAGCATTGGTTAACCCAAATGGCATTACAACAAACTCGTAATATTCGTACCTAGTTCTGAATGCTGTCTTAGAAATGTCGTCTTCTTGTACTCTTAATTGATGATATCCAGATCTTAAATCTATTTTCGAGAAATAACTGGATCCCTATAGTTGGTCAAACAGATCATCAATTCTAGGGGAGGGTACCTATTCTTTATGATGACCTTATTAAGTTCCCTATAATCAATACACATTCTAAAGGTTCCATCTTTCTTTTTGACAAACAGAACTGGTGTTCCCCAAGGTGATACACTAGGACGTATAAAACCTTTATCCAATAATTCCTGTAACTGAGTCATGAGTTCTTTCATCTCAGTTGGTGCTAAACGATAGGGTGCTTTGGCAATAGGGGTTGTTCCTGGTATCAATTCTATTTTAAATTCTACCTGACGAGGAGGTGGTAGCCCAGGTAGTTCATCAGGAAAAACATCAGCATATTCATTTATAACAGGAACATTTTTCAAATTTTCCTTATCAAGTTTTGTATCAACTATATGAGCCAGAAAAGCTAAACATTTCTTGTTTAAGCATTTCTATGCTTTTTCACAAGAAATCAATTTCACAGTATTGTTTGGTCTATCACCATATATGCAGAGAGTTTTGTCTTCCTTAATCAAAGGAATTTTAATCATTTTCTTATCACAAATGATTTCAGCCTGATTTGTACTTAACCAATCCATTCCTACTATGATATCAAATCCTCCTAACTTAATAGGTATCAGATTTATATCAAAACAGTATTCATCTAAATTCAAGATGCAATTAGGAATGATTTCATCAGCTTCAATTATTTTACCGTCAGCTAATTCTATCACATAGGTGTCACATAATTTCTCAGATGTTAGACTAAGTGATGGTCTAAAAGTATATGAAACAAAACTACGAGTTGCTCCTGTATCAAATAATACTTTAGCGTACTGGTTATTGATAAGGAACGTACCCGTGACTACTTCTGGTTCATGACGAGCTTCGTCAGCTTGTATCACAAAAGCTCTTCCACGGGGGTTGTTCTGGTTAACTGGAGCCTTACGCTTTCGTTGTGGACATTCATTACGAAAATGATTTTCGCTTCCACATTGAAAACAGACGGTTTTAGGGTTGGTAGGGTTATTGCAATCTCGAGAAATGTGTCCTTTCCTTTTGCAGTTGTAGCACACCACTGTCATACAGTTTCCTGTATGATACCTTTGGAAGATATTACACTGTGGTGGTTTATCCACTTTCTTCCCCTGAGCTGTTCCCAAGATATTCCTTGATGAAGGTCGAGTTACTCTTTTCTGAGGGCTTTCTCCAAATCTTTTTCCAGAGTGGTTTTCAGTCCATTTTCTTTTCTCTCCTACCTGTGGGTTACTTAATGATCCATTCCTGATCATTTCATCTGTCAGACTTCCTGACAGGATTACTGCTTCCTGGAAGGTTTTGGTTCTTGCAGATTTTACTAGTCTTCTTATTTGTGGCACTAATCCCCAAATATACCTTCCTATCCTTTTTGATTCCGGGGTTATCAGATGTGGTACTAACCTGGATAGTTCATTATACCTATCAGTGTATTCCCGGTGTGCGGCTCCTTTCATCTCTAGTGCTAAGAATTCAGCTTCTAGTTTCTCTATTTCATTATAAAGGCAGTATTTTTCTATCACTAGATTTCTAAATTCTTCCCAACTCAACCCATTCATAACATTCCTACCTCTAGTGTGTACCTTCATTTTCCACCAGGATTGTGCTTCTCCTTTAAGGGAATGTGAAGCAAATAGTGTTTTGAAGTTTTCAGCGCAACTACTAATTTCCAGAACTCCTTCCATTTCATCTAGCCATCTCAAAGCTTGTATAGCTCCACCTTTTCCATCAAATTCCCGAGGTCTGCAAGACATGAAGGTTTTGTAAGAACATCCTTTTGAGATTCCATTCAGAATTTCCTCTTCCTGTCGTTCCTCTGGGATAATATTTTCAGGCCTTGTTGGTGGGTGTGAGGTAGTTCCAATATTTAGGTTTTGATGGAGTTGGGTAATTAAGGTAGGCAGGGTAGCTTCTAGTTGTTAGGCTACTATCTGAGAAATTCTATCATTCTCAGTTGTATCAGGGTTCACGGGTGTTTCTTCCCCAAATCTGGTTCTGGGTCGTCCCACTCGAGCTGTTCTCCTGACAGGCTGAGTATTTTTTTTGGCGGCATGATTCACTATAGTGAATTTCAACATTAGTTATCACAAATAAATATGCTAACACAAAAATCATTTAACACAAATCAAATAAACATGTTATCACAAAAGTACATATATCATTTAAGCTCTTATTATTTTTATTCTAGAAAGTTAAACTATAACCCTTTAGTTCCTGTGAATCCATTTCCAGATCCTGGTGAAGATACTTTTCTTGGGTGTCTTGAGCTTTTTAATATCCTTCTGGATTTTCCAGATTCCTAGCTGTATTTTCTTAAGTTTTCTAAGAGTTTGTCGGGCTGTCTTCACCTGATCCAATTCTTGTCCTTTAATAACCTTATCATCACTTTTAAGGAAATCAGAAGATTGTCTTTCTAGATCCTCAGATTGCTTAGCTTTAAGTTTGTGTCCACGTAGTATCTTTTTCCTAGTAGTCTTAATTGTATATCCTTCCACGTGTACTGGTGCACGTCTAACATAAAATTTTGTCTTATTCTCCATTTCTGTTGGGGAAACATCCATAGCCTGTTGAGGTTCTGGTTCAGGTGTTATCTCCTTAGGACTGCTATGGTATGGACACTCGGAAGGATCAGTCTCGTAGCGATAACTATCTGAATTCATAGCTGCATGGATTTCTTAACAATATTTCATAAAATGGTTAGTCAAATAACTTATCAGAATTTTATTAGACTCTTAATCACAAAATCACAGAATTTCACATAATTCACATATTTCACATAAAATCATGAGATAACTCTAAATATTTTTCGAGCTTATGGTTATAGTCTAGATATTTTGAAAATATCTAATTCTCTATAACCAATGGCTCTGATACCAACCTGTCACATCCCAGCGGAAGCGTGAACGATACGGGTGGAATGTGACTAGCTTTTATCAGAGTGCATTGTTTATAGAAAAATAAATACAATCATAATATATAGAAACATAACATAGACATGCTTTTATTAATAATAGAGGAATTACGTCTTTTACATAGGTTACAAAATTAGATGTAATTGGTTTACAACTAGATCACAGCATGTCTAGAACCTATGAAAATGAGCGTCGACATACACGCTCCCGTCAACTATGTTAACGGTCAGCGTGACGCAGACCCTTCCAACTACTTCACCCCATCCATTATGAACTTCAAAGCTGAAATCAAACGAATTACTCATTTCCTGAAAAAGTACACTTAAACCAGTCAACAAAAATGTTGGTGAGAACATAGGTTTATAGCCAGACAAATATTTTGTTGATGTATTAATTACAACCAAACCTGCTCACAACATAATCATACTGTCACGAAATAATTCACAAAATCAGATAATATTACATCCTAACCCCCATTCGGTTAGATGTAGGAAAATAGTAGCAACCCTCATCCGGTTGGTACAAATATTCTCCTAAGTAGCGCTACTAATATTATCGGACGATTCCTCATCCGAACTAATGATTGTATCGCAAATGACAGTAAGCAACAAAAATATTTTCAAAAATAATACATCAGCCCAAACAGTATACTTTTTCCCCCAAAACTTTACCGAATACCAAACGGTTGAAAATGGGGCTATGGACTCACCGTGTCTTCCAACTTGAACCTATAAAATAGTTCACAGTATCAGAAAATATTTTCTTTAAAATTTTTAGAACCTCAGATGGAAGTATCTTTTAGAAGTTCTACCAATAATGTTATCACAAAAATTTCCCACAAATTATTTATACATAATTTGCTTAAAATTAATCCAAAGTCCCATAAATCATAAAAATTAACTACTGTCATCCAAAAATTACGAAAACTTCATAGAATTTTACTCCCAAAGTTGGTAATATCCCATAATTTTTATAACATATAACTCCAAACAGATTAGTTTCTGTAATTTTTATAATATTCCCATAATTGTTCAAAAATAGCTTCTATTCTTCATAAATTCCTAAACTTTTACAGAAGACTTCTTATACAAAACCAAATATTGTAAAATTATATCAAGGTCCAAATCATAATATATAAGATTCGGTAATTTTAAAATAATCTTAATATTTAGTAAAAATACTTATACTACTCCAAAATTTATGAAAATTATATATTGTGTAGTTCCAGATTTAATATAACATATATAATTTTCTAAGAATTTATTGATTACGTTAAGTATTTATTATGATTTATTTACTTCAGAATATATAAAAATTCATATTTTAATTATCATAAGGAATAAAATTCTTAAATAATTCCAGAGGATTTTATAGCTCAAAAGAATCATCCTGTGAATTTATCATAATTTTCCCGAATTTATTTCTATTTTTTTTGATATTTTCTTCTATTTTTCATTATTAAAATAATTTATATAAATTATTTACGTATCAAAATTTTGTCAAAGTTTCCAGAACCATATTTAAGTATATGTATGAGAATTTTTCAATGTTTATTCTCACAGTTGCAGTTGTTTAATGTTTTTCTAGATTTTCTTCAATATTTACAAAATTAAATTTTGTAAAGTCAAAATATATCTTCTTATCATAAGTTTTTGAGCTCTTATAACTCATTACTTATGATTAATGAACTAAAATGCTTTTAAGGTTGGTTTTGGTATTTTTAGTACCAAAACTAACTTATTTTTGTGTTTAGTAACACACATGTAATATTTAAGTTTTTAGAATGTTTTACCACCTTTGAGATGATGGTCTTGATGATGCTCTTGCTGCTTGAACCCGAGAGAAAGCCTTGGAGATGGTGGATGATGATGGTAGGTGATGGTGGTGTAGAGGTATGGTTACGAGGTGTTGATGATGGTGTGGTGGTTATTTTGTTTGGAAACCCGAAAGTGAGGGGTAGAGACAAAGTGGTGCTTGGTTGTTGTTGGTTGAACCGAGAGGTAAAAAAAGCCAGACGATGTGGTGTGAAGATGGTGGTGTAGGTGGCAGTTGTGCTTGAGGGTGGAGGTGGTTGCGGTTGTGGGTTGTTTATGCAATAACCGAGAAGGAAGAGCAAGGTGGTGGTGTTGTTTAGGAGAATTGTGAAGCTTATGTGGGAATGTTCAAGAGACCCGAGGCTTTAAACAAAGCATGAGCCGGTTATAGGGTGGTGACTCACCAAAATCTAGAATGGAGGTGGCGGTTCCTCATGCCTCCAAACAGAGAGGATGCCACATCTTTGTTAAAGTGTGATTCTAGATAGGATAGGTGGTGGTGTATGGTACTAGAGTTTGACTTTAGTAATGTGAATGCATGGGATAATGTTAACCGAGGGTGGTGGTGAGGCTTAGTAGTTTCGGTGGTGGTAGTTTTGGAAGTGTGAAAGCAAAGAAAACCGAGGGGGATCCTTGGGATTGAAAATGGTGAGGCTTGGTGATTAAGGTTCCCTAGTGGTGATTTAGAGAAAGAAGTCAAATGGAACAAGATTGCCTAGTCATATGCATAATTAAGTGATAGGATAAGGTGGGGATAAGGTGGTGATATGGTGGTTTCAGTAGATGGTATAAGGTGGTGGTTTTCGAGATAGGGTGGTTTAGAAGGTGTTAACCGAGGGGTGTAAGGAAAGGGCGGTTTGGGTTTTTTTTAGTTTTAGGTTTTAGTTTTTAGGTTTAAGTTTTTAGTTTTAGAGTTTTTGAGTAGTTAGTTTAGTTAAGTTTTAATGTGTACATATACATACATATATATACTCATAAATATATATATAAGTGAGCTTTATATATATACATACATACCAAACATATATACTTGCATTCCAAAAATTTTCCATGTACCTATATGTATGTAAACATGCATACGTAAAATTTTATATATATACCTATACGTATGAGTTTTGGGTTTATGAACATACATGCATACGTAAATTACTACTATATAGACATGCATGCGAACATGCATACGTATATAATATTTGCATACTAACATGACATTAATCGTAATTGTAACGTAATATACTAAAATTTCGACGTAATATTTATACAGGATTTTTAGGGTTGTCACACAATGCAAAAACATTATACAAAAGAATGCCATCCAAAAGAGCTGAGTAGCCGCCCCGTGCCATCCTCAGTAACCTTACCTGCCAACTGGAAACACACAAAAAGTCAGCGTTGCTGAGTGAGTCCTAGTTTTATAAATAAAATATTTTACTTTCATTAAAAACCGTTTCTTTACTTTCACGCAATCGTACATCATACGTACACATAGTTAATATCACTATTATCTTCATCATTTATTGTCTTTTACCTCTAGCTAGATCCTGTCAAACTTTACCCTCTTCATGGCACGCAGCCATGATTACTAAGGTCGAGTGACAAGGATCCCGTCTCATACAGTGTTTTATATTTCATCCGTTCATTTCTTTCGTTCGTTCATTCTTTAACTTTCATTCATTCAACGTACGTCATTACCATTAACATTCGTTACTTTCATTCACCTTCGTTCATAAATTCTTACTTTTATTCGTACGTTCATTACTTTTGATGACATGTACATTACCCCGAACATTGTGCACGAAGCGGGTAACTGAGCCTGAGGTCTTTCATAGACCTCGAACATTGGGCACGGAGCTGGCTCCAGTACCTAGGGTAAGTACATCCACCACTTATCTTTTCTCTTTCATTCTGGATCAATGCCATATGCTATACCCTGAACATTGTGCATGAAGCTGATGCTGGACCTGTGGTAATTAAATCACGAACATTATGCACAAAGCTGATCCAGTCACCTAGGGCAAGCGGCAAGGATCCCATACATATGGTCAATCATAAAGATTGGACCCCAGTGTGCATCCTTTGGGGTAGCTAACCCGCACACCGTTGAGCTAACACCTTCACTGGGTGTGCACCTCCATATATTTGCTTGCAAGCCTTTCTTACATTCGTTCATTCATTAATGCATGCATTCGTTCGTCATGTTCCTTTTTTATTATCTTTCACTTTACGTTACATAATACTTTTGTTTCATTCTTTAACATAACACATAAAGCCACTGGAAAGATAAACATTCATCATAATAAGGAACATCAACATACACAGTAGCAACATCATACAGGGCATCATCAAACATACATAACATACATCACACATAACATGCAACATCATCATGCCCAACATACCCTATAAGTCCTCAATGGTCATCTTACATGTACCTACAGGAACTTTCTTGTCAAAACTTACATCTGCACTTTCCCCCGAAAGCCAGTAATTAAACTATGCTCCTCCTCGGGTACAACAACCCTATTTGGGTGTATGGGCACCCTTCAGTCACATGACCTCCATGCGACTGAACATCATGTGAATGGACCAATATGGATGAACACCAATGCGGATGAACATCCAATCGTGCGAATGGACCTTATGCGAATGGACCTCATGCGGTTGGACTTAATGCAGATGAGTACTTATGCAACTGGGCTCTCAATCGCATGACTCCCCATGCGACTGGCCCTCCAGTCGTGCGACTGAGCTTCAATCGTGCGAATGAACTTCAATCGTACTCCATTAGGCCGTATGGCCTCCAGTCGGTCGCCTAGCCCTAACTGATGTAGAGTGCAGTTCATCCCGAACACAATCTGCCATTTTCAACCTCCAAGCTCATCCAAACCCATTCTAAGCCCAAATCAACCATCCTAACCCTTAGGAATGCATATTACAACCCCATTCCAGCACACACAAGCCCGGAAATGAACTCCAAACGCATCACACGCAAACACATCCAAATGGGTCAAACACACACACACATACAAAAACGGGTTTACTATGTGTTCCAGCCCCAAATCACTAGAAAACAAGTAAAATAGGGGTCCTAGAACTCACACAAGCTACAAGAAGAAGAAGAGCTTCGTCTAGACCCGCTATACGATGATTTTGCATACTTGAATCCACTCGAACCAACCCTTTTCTCTTCTCTTCTCCCTTTTCTCTCGTCTCCTCTCTTTTTGGCTGAAATGTGGGTGTGGGGAGAGGGTAAGGGCTGCCCTCTCCCTTCATATATCCTTGTTTACCCAACTTTCTCGTGTTGGCGAGTTTGGTCCCCCGACTTTGAACTTTATTTCTTTTTCTTCTTTCGTCGGCTTCAAAGAAAATATCCGGGGTGTTACAAGTCCACCCCCCTTATATAGGTTTCATCCCCGAAACCTGTTATTCCTCGAACAGACGTGGGTAATGATGTCTCATTTCTTCCTCGGTCTCCCACGTTGACTCGGATCCCTTCCTGTGCTTCCACTGTACACGCACAAGAGGAACCACTTTATTTATTAGCCTCTTCTCTTTTCGATCGATGATTGCCACTGGTTGCTCCACATAATTGAGCCGTTCATCTACTTCGATATCCTCCAGTGGAACAATCATATCTTCATCTGCCAAGCACTTCCTTAGATGAGATACGTTAAATGTCGGGTGAATTCCACTTAACTCCTTTGGTAACTCCAATCGACAGGCCACCTCTCCTACTCGAGCAATGATTCGAAAAGGGCCTACGTATCTCGGGCTCAACTTGCCCCTCTTTCGGAAGCGAATGATACCCTTCCAAGGTGAGACCTTCAACATAACCCGGTCACCCACCTGGAACTCAATCGGCCTACGTCGTTTATCAGCATACGACTTCTATCTATCTTTGGCTGCCTTCATGAAGGCTTTGATCCTTTCAATCTTTTTAGTCGTGGCCTCGATCACCTCGACGCTTCCTAACTCTTTATGACCAATATCACCCCAACAAACGGGTGTCCTGCATCTCCTACCATATAGCATCTCATAAGGTGGCATACCAATACTGGCATGATAGCAGTTGTTGTATGAGAATTCAGCTAACGGTAAGTGGTCATCCCAACTTCCCCCAAAATCAATCACACATTCCCGAAGCATGTCCTTTAATGTCTGAATGGTCCTTTCTGACTGACCATCAGTCTGGGGATGATAAGCCGTGCTAATATGTAACCTCGTTCCCATGGCGTCGTGGAATTTCTTCCAGAATTTGGATGTAAACCGGGTGTCACGATCAGACACAATAGACACCGGCACACCATGACGAGTCATAATTTCCTTGATGAATAGATCAGCCAACTTCTCGGATGAATATGTCTCGCAAATCGGTAGGAAGTGAGCACTCTTCGTCAAGCGGTCAACAATCACCCATATAGCATCATACCCTTTCAGAGTACCCGGCAGCTTCATAATAAAATCCATGGTGATGTGTTCCCACTTCCATTCCGGTATATCCAAATCTCGGATCTTCCAATACGGCTTTTGATGCTCAGCCTTCACTTGCAAGCAAGTAAGGCACTTACATACTCCACCACGTCACGCTTCATACCCGGCCACCAGTAATCTTTCTTCATGTCTTGGTACATCTTTGTAGCACCGGGATGAATAGAGTATCGAGTCTTGTAAGCTTCATCCATAATCTTCACCCGTAGATCCCCAAGACGAGGAATCCATATTCGTCCAAACCGGGTTCTAACACCAAATGTGTTTTCACCTAACTCCGCGACCAGACCTCTCATTCTTTCAGAGTTAAGATGATCTTCTTTCAATGCCTCACCTTGAAACTCTTCGACTTGCTTCATCACATCCTAGGTCATAATCAGCTAATACGCCTTCACCCGAATCGGCTTGGGCCTTTCCTTTTGGCTAAGGGCATCCGCCACCATGTTGGCTTTGCCCGGATGGTAATGGATCTCACAATCATAATCCTTTATGAGATCTAACAATCTTCTCTGCCTCATGTTCAAGTCGTTCTGCTCGAAGAAGTACTTCGAGCTCTTGTGGTTAGTGAAAATGGTGCACTACGTCCCGTAGAGATAGTGCCTTCAAATCTTTAGTGCAAAGACCACAACTGCTAGCTCCAAGTCATGAGTAGGATAGTTAACCTCATGAACCTTTAACTATCGGGATGCATAGGCTATAACCTTTCCTCTTTGCATTAACACGCACCCCAATCCCGAGTAGGAAGCTTCAGAATAAACCACCAGATCTTCACTTCCATCGGGTAATGACAATATAGGAGCTTGGGTCAACCTCGCCTTCAATTCCTCAATTGCCTTCTCTTAAGCTTGACCCCACACAAACTCTACATCTTTCTGGGTCAACTTGGTTAGTGGAGAAGCGATCTTGGAAAAGTCTTAGACAAACCTTCGGTAGTAGCCTGCCAAACCCAAGAAACTGCGAATCTCGGATGGCGTCTTTGAAGACTTCCATTGCATCACCGCTTACACCTTTGCCGGATCCACCATAATCCCCTCTGGATTCACCAGGTGACCTAAGAATTGAACCTCGCGCAACCAAAACGCGCATTTTGAGAACTTGGTATACAACTTCTCCCTTCTTAATGTCTCCAACACCTCTCGAATATGACCGACATGCTCTATCTCGCTCTTTGAATAAATCAAGATATCATCAATAAACACAATCACTGATTTATCCAACATCGGCCGACACACTCGATTCATCAGATCCATAAAAGCAGCTGGCGCGTTGGTTGATATGTGAATAAATACACATGTTAATAATACATATCATCCCTCTTTTTAAGCGTTTTTTGTTGCAAATTCAGTTGGATCAATACTTAATTGGGTTCTATTTGAATTTATGTAGGTTAGTAGGTGACTTGGTGATTTTATTGAAAATACTCAAGAATTAAGTGAAAGTGTTGAAGTTTGGCTTATGACATGGCCATGTCGAATTCCGACATGGTCATATCAGAATGTTCAAGAATTGCAAGTCTGATGGTCGACACGGCCATGTCATTTTAGACATGGTCATATGCGATGCAGGTTTTCTTTTTAAGTCAAAATTAAACCTCATTTGAAAACAACAATGAGAAAAACAAGAAACCCTAGCCCCCTTTATCCTCCAAGTGACTTTTAAGCATTTTTTGAAGAAAGAAGACCAAGATTGAAGATCAATTACTCCAAGGAAGATTTCAACACTATACAACCCACATCTACTCATCTTGGTTTGAAAATCTCTAGATCTACTATGTTTTCTTCCATGTTCATGAGTTTGGTTGTGGTTTTTGTAGGCCTTATGGGCTAAACACTCTTAATCACTTAGAGTAGATGAAACTTAGCATACTTTGACATCTTGTATGTAACTCTTGGTGATGATTAGGTCAATGGTTATTACAAAGTTATGAATGCTCTTCAATGATTGTGTATGCTTGTTTAGCTTGAGAAAATATTGAATCTTGTAGGTGTTATAACCATATTATATTGGAAAATCGTGTGTGTTAGAACATCTATTCATGAGTTGCATACATTAGTGTGTGATTTATGGCATTTGACTAGGGATGGTGAATGAGGGTTGAATATTTAGTAAAGTTGAACAAGTGTGTATCCTTATACATAAGTTTAAGAAAACCATTGTGTTTGTTATGAATTTCTCCTAGCCTTGTATATGTGTAACCATTGATAATGCGCATATCTATGGTTCATGTGTTCGTGTTAGGATATTCATAAGCTGAAGAGTTTGCATAACTGTTATAACAATACACGAATTGATGTGGTTTTTATGTGTGTATCATGTTAACTTTCCAAAAGTTTGTGGGTTTGAGTATCCTTGACGGGAGCCCAATCCATCTTTCACATTGGCTTAATAATATCATTGGGTTTTCATAGCATAACTTCAGGTGGCTATTGTGTGTTTATCGTTCTAGCTTTCCAAAAAGTTATATAATTGGATAACCTTGACAGGAGTCTAATTCACTTCCATGTTTCATGTGAATGAAATGATCTCGCCATAGGTTCATGCATATTGTCATTGTTGTGCTAAGTGGATTCGAAGTCTAAGTGATATCTTCCATTGATTGATTATCTTCATCTTTATTTACTTACCTTAATTAGACTAATTTTTGATTAATCCAGTTAATCATAATATATACAACTCATCTTTTATCGGCTAGATAATGATAAAGACTTAGTATCAGGAGCTCTCGTGTTCACGGATCGATACTTGGTTCTTACCAAAAGCTATACTATTAATCGATAGGTACACTTGCCTATCATGTGTGTAGTTAGTTATAAGGTGAAAATCATTTCATAATTTAAAGCTTTATTGTGTAAAATCCATCATTAAAATCTATATATCAAAACACACATCAAGTTTTTGGCGCCGTTACCGGGGACACGACAATTCTGAGAAAGATCTGAGTCATTACTTTAGCCAATCCTTTGTACTTACTAATTTAATTTAATTTAATTATCTTGTTACCTTTATCTTTCTTTACGCATTTGGTAGTGTTTGTGTTTTCAGAAAGCTTATGTCCGCATCTTCACCGGTTGATGATCTTGTAGAGCCTTATTCTGAACCCGAAAAAGTAATCAGGAGAAACTTGAGGGTAAGATCCCACAAAGTAGCACAAGAAATCAAAGGTGAAGCGACGAGGCTAGAGTACTCAAACGAGACCGAAAGTGAAAAAGAGGATACAAATGGAACAGAAAGTGAAGAAGAGCACACCGAAGACATAATGGCGGGGCAAGAAAATAGAAGAACAATCTATGATTTTGCTAAACCATCTTTAGAAGGTGCAAAACCTAGCATTGTACGACCGAATGTGCAAGCTAACAACTTTGAGATCAAGTCAAACACAATTCAAATGATCCAAAACAATTGTCAATTTGATGGTCGTCCGGATGATGACCCAAACTTTCACCTTGCAAACTTTCTTGAGATATGTGATACCTTCAAGATTAATGGAGTTAGTGATGATGCAATTAGACTCCGGTTATTCTCTTTCTCACTACGTGATAGAGCAAAGCAATGGTTGAACACACTTCCTATTGTTTCCATCACCACTTGGGATCAAATGGTCGAAAAATTTCTCTTGAAGTATTTTCCACCATCGAAAACCGCTAGATTAAGGAACTTAATCACATCATTCATGCAAGAAGAAGGATAATCACTATATGAAGCATGGGAAAGGTACAAAGATTCAATGAGGAAGTGTCCACACCATGGATTAGAACCTTGGTTTCAAATCCAAACGTTTTACAATGGGTTATGTCCGGAAAGTCGTCAGATTATTGATGCATCCTCACGAGGTGCATTTTGGGATAAAACACCCGAGGAGGCACATGAGTTGATTGAAGATTTGGCCAACAATAGTTGTTCATGGCAAGCTCCAAGAACCAGGCAACCAAGACAGGGTGTTAATCAAGTTGATACATATCATTCTTTATCTGCACAAGTTGAAGAACTTACAAAGAGAATGAATCAAATGCAGGTAAACAGGGCCCAAGTAGTTTGTGATATGTGTGGGGGACCACATATGAGTTCGAATTGTCAACAAAGGGAAATGTTCAACCCTCCAGAGCAAGTTGATTATATGGGAAGTCAAGTTCATCCTCAAAACAACCCATATAGTAAACATATAATGCGGGTTGGAAAAATCATCAAAATTTTAGTTGGAAGGCAAGTAGTAGTAACCAACCCCTGGGATTTCAACCAAGACCAACATATCAAAACCATCAACAACAAGGCTATCAACCACATCAACAACAAACTCACAATCAATTCCGCTCCTAAAATCAAAATCAATATCAACAATTCCAACATCAAGGATCAAGTAGTGGTTCACAACCAGAAAAGAAACCCAATTTGGAAGAGATGGTGGGACAATTTCTATCTACAGCCAAAAGTCGTCATCAAAGTTCCGAAGCTCGTCACCAAAAACATGAGATGGAATTGAGAAACCATCGAGCCACAATATAAAGTTTAGAAGCTCAAGTAGGAGAGATTTCTAGGCAATTATCTGAAAGACAACAAGGTGGTCTTCCGAGTAACACCGAGCCAATCCAAAAGCTCATGTGAAGGCGGTCACAACTAGAAGTGGCAAGACCACTCATTCGGATAACTTAGCTTCTACATCCGAACCAATTAGTGAAGAGGAAATTGAGGTTCAAGACGAGGTGCAACATACTAGGCAAAGCCCATCAAGTACCGCACAAGTCAAAGAACCATTGAGAGTTCACAAGCCCACTATTCCTTATCCCGATAGATTGAAGAAGGAAAAGATGGAAGAACAATATGGTAAATTTCTTGAACTTTTTAAGCAATTGCATATTAACTTACCATTTATTGAAGCTTTATCACAGATGCCAAAGTATGCCAAGTTTCTTAAAGACATTCTAACAAACAAGAAGAAACTCGAGGAGCTTTCGCATGTGACTTTGAATGAAGAATGCTCGGCGGTTTTGCAAAACAAGCTACCGAAGAAATGATTGATCCAGGGAGTTTTACTATTCCTTGTTTAATTGGTAGTTTATCTGTTAGCAATGCATTGGCCGATTTAGGTGCTAGCATCAATCTGATGCCCTACTTGGTATTTGCAAAATTAGACCTAGGTGAGCCTAGACCGACCCGAATGAGCATCCAACTTGCCGATCGATCTGTAAATTACCCTAGAGGCATAGTTGAGAACATGTTAGTTAAAATCGATAAATTTGTCTTTCTGGTTGATTTTGTACTTCTTGACATGGATTAAGATAAAAATGTACCACTTATCTTAGGTCGACCATTCTTAGCTACCTCTAGAGCTTTAATTGATGTATGCAACGGTAAATTAACTCTAAGGGTAGATGAAGAAGAGGTGGTCTTTGATATTAAAAATTCCATGCAACATCCACAAATCATGATGATTCATTATACCTTATTGATACTATAGATTCACACGTGGATCATTATCTACAGGAAAGTTGTGAACAAAATACTTTGGACACACAATTGCTTGCTGGGGAAAACATTGACATTTGTCACATGCAAATTGTTGATGAGTTAGCTTGCTTGTCAACCAATGAACCATCCTCAAGTCTGGAAGTATTTGAAGTAATGGAAAGAGATGAAGCAATTAAGGCGAAACCCTCTGTTGAGGAACCACCATCATTGGAACTCAAGGAGCTACCATCTCATTTGGAGTATGCCTACTTGGATGATGATTCTAAATTACCCATCATTATCGCTTTTGATTTGATGAATGATGAAAAGGTAGAGCTCTTAGAGGTGTTAAAGACGCATAAGAAAGCTATGGCTTGGAAGATCATGGATATAAAAGGAATACATCCTTCCTTTTGTACCCATAAGATCTTAATGGAAGATGATTACAAGCCGGTGGTGCAACATCAACGTCGCCTCAACCCCAACATGAAGAAATGGTGAAGAAGGAGGTAATCAAGCTACTTGATGCCAGCTTAATCTACCCCAACATACAGGATCGGTGTTAGTCACTTAACAAGGGGTTTTCTCTCAACCTCACCTGGAACAACACTCAGAAAGAATCTATTAAGAGTTGATCACAATATAACAAGTAACAAATGATAATAAACACAGGAAGTAAATTTTCAAGGTACTTTTATATATTGATTCTCAACTCAAAGGATTACAAGACTCTTTCAAGCACAAATCTCTATCTCATGAGTTACAATGAGAACTATATATATAATACTACCTACAGCCGGATATACTTTGATACCAGCTGGAAACCTATAACCAAAAGCCTATACTACAAGACTATAGGTTAAGGTATCTCAGATATTTTATCTGAGATTTGGTAGTCAGGACATATCCCTGACTTACCTTTTGTCACCAACTAAGGTTAGTAACATGTACTATCATAAAAAGGTAAATAGTGGAATAAAGTATGGTCAACTACATGGCTCTTTAGGAAGAAGCCATGCTGTATCAGAAGTCTGCAGCGGAATGTCAGAGACCATACTTATGTCCACTGGTTCATAGCAGTGTCTTCCGAAGGTTAAATTTCTTCGGAAGAATAACTTCTTCCGAAGCCACTTATACTTCGGAAGACTGCTTCTTTCGAGGCTTGGCAACTTCTTCTTTATCTTCGGAAGTAGAGTTTGTCTTCAGAAGTTAATCTTTCACTTGTCTTCGGAAGAACTCTTCAACATTGGGAAGTTCCCGTACTTAGCTTCGGAAGCCTTTGAATGTAGCACCAAAATTGACTAAGTGAAGTAGTTTTGGTTGCACCAGCCTTCCTTATGATCCAACAAACTTCCCCTAGGCTGATGCTACCAAAACTTTATTTCTCTCTTCTTCTTAAAACTTTCAGCACCAAGGAAAGTAGATACCTATCTGTTTCCTTGTTCTTCCCTGATGTGGTGCTGAGAAGTTTGTACAAATCCATGGTAGACAAAATATCTAGTCTGTTACCTTGGATTATGTGTACCCTTTCCTGTGGCCCTCTGAAAAGAGTTAGTTGATGGGAACTATAGTCATATTCCCATCTAACTATAGGTTCCAATTCCGAACCCTCCACCATCTGTAGAAAGGCTGTGCCCTTGGTGGTAGGTCTTTCCTTTTCTTCCTGTTTTCTCAACTTCAACTCTTCTTTAATCCTTGCCTTTACAGTTAGCTCAGCCAAGTGAAAACTGATGAGATGATTCCTGATGACAGCAGCAGTCTTAGAGTTGGAGGGGTTAGAGAATGGCTTCTCTGCAAGCTCAGCAATGTCAAATCTGCTGAGGTGCAACAGAGAAGTGGCATTGAATCGGTTGATTTCACCATCCTCCCTTTCCACAACAAAGTTGTGAGAAGCTTCATCGAACCTCCACTGGATTATACTTTTCCTAGGCTCAGAAGACTGACTAGGAATCCTGTCCTCCTTTCTTGTATCCAGCAGAGTCGCCAGTTTTCTTCTAAGTCTCTTCTCTTCGGCATTTAGAGAATCAGAGTTGAGACCTAGAAGTCTTGCAGCCTGGCCCAAAGTTCCTCTAGGCAAATCAAGAAATTGATCTAGTATGCGGGAACTTGAAAAGTCATTAACATAAGTGATGTTGATGAGATCTTCCTCATAGAAGATATTGCTCAAAGTTGTGCAGTTGTTGAGCTTTGTCTTGATTTCCTTAAACTCTTCAAGAGAGAGATGTTGAGAAGGCTGAGGGGATGGTCTGGGTATCAGTTGGGTAGGTTTGGGTTTAGTGGTTCTGGGTTGTGTTTTGGGTTGAAGGATGGGAAGTTTAGGTGGTTGAGGTGATGAAGTAGGTATAGGTAGAGTTGTAGGTTCGGGGGTGAAGGTTTCATCTAAGGGCTCGGTTTTGATGGGGAAGGAGAATGGGATTGGTTCTTCTGGTATTGGTTGTGGTTGAGTGGTTCGGGTGGAGATCATTCCCTGTCCCCTTCTGTACATCTCTTTCTTCTTTCCCATACGGATGTCAGCTTTGATTTCATTGACAATCCGCTGGAGTGTCTTTTCAGACATGGGACCCACCTGCCTACCAGAGAAGCCATGAGCCCAGAGACAGTCTTTCATCCAGGCTTTGTCACTGAGCTTCTTGGTTGCAGAGGTCCTTGCTTCTTCTTTCTTCTTCTTCTTCTCTTTGCTCTTTTCCCTTGCAGCCTTCTTCCTTTCTTTCTCTATTTGATCCTGCTCTTTGTTATGGAGCCAGAGGATCGTATCATTGTCATGTGGAGAAAGTTCTTGAAGGTTGAAGCCTCTAGAAAGTAGGAATTTTATCCTAGCTTCCCTTAGCTGCAAGGCAGCTTTCCTCTGTTCCTCCTCTTTCCTCTCTAAGGCCAACCTGGCTTCTTCTTCTTGTTTTAGCCTGGTTGTCCTCTCCAAAGTCAACAACTCCTCTAGTGGTAGCAGGAGTACTTCTTCATTTGTAGCTCCTAAGTTGATGAGCTAATCAATGAGTTCCTCTCTACTTTTGTTGTTAATTGCCTCCTGATTGGCTGCAGCTGCCTTTGAACTAGCAGCTAGCAGCTTCTCAGCAGGGAATCTACCTTTCTTCTTTAGGTTCTCAATCCTTTCCTCTTCCTGAAGCTCTTCCACAGTCATCTTCCTTTTTCATTTGTCTTTTGAAGAGCTTGACTGTGGTGGTTCTTGGATAGAGGGTTCAGATTGAGAGAGAGGCTCAGATGGTGTTTGGGATGGAGCAGGTTTGAGTAAGTCCTCACTACTCACCTCAGATGCCATTTCAAGAATTGCATATGTGATGATTAGATCCTCGGACATCTGGAACAGTCCTTCCGCAGCTTCTATCTCAGCTTCGGAAGATTCAGCTTGTTCTTCCGAGGCTTTAGCTGGTTCTTTCGAAGCTTTCCTTGTAGCTTCGGAAGTTGAAGGAGATACACCTTCTGTCCCAATTGTTTCAGTTGCTGGGCTATCAGTCCCCATTTCCCCTTCGAAGTGAATCTTAGGTTCCATGTGGACCTTAGGTTAACCAACTTCTTCCACAATGGTAGAAGGTGCAGTGATCCTTTGAAGCTCTTCAGCTCCAAAGTAGATCAGTGTAGGATCAAGGCTTGGCTGATCAATAGAGGATCTCCATACAAACTTGATGAAAAGTCTATAGAGATCCTTAATCATCTGTGAGTCAATCTGGATGGATTGGGATGACTTAGGCATAGTGATGATGTAGGAAGTTGAAGCTTTGACCGGTGGTTCCTCATGTGTTTGTCTCTGAACATTCTCCCCCTTTTTGGTAGCATCATCTTGAGAGCTAGATGAGCTAGAGGAAGAAGTCAATGATACTTGAACTAGTACATGCCTAACAGACCTCTCTGTCTGTGTCTCAGCTAGTTGAGCCTTGAGATTGTCAATCTCAAGTTGCTGAGTGGCTGACCTGTTCTCTAAGACCCTAACCTGAGATTCAAGGTTTGAGACCTTTGAGATCAAGTACTGAATGGTGAGTTGCATACTTCCCTCATCTTCATGTTAAGAATCACGGGGAGATGAGATATATACCTAGTATGTTCAGTCTCACCACCAGATGTGGCTTCTTGGCACCCTGGATACCTTTGCGCAACGTCATCTCTTTCAGAGATATCAATGGACAAAGTTGCCGTAGACTCAGACTGATTAATGTTACCACTGTCCTGAGAGCTCAATGAGAGACTCTTAGTAGTGGAAGCTAAGCCTACATGAGTCCCCTCCACATCAGTGAGACTCATTTCAGTTAAGGTTTGCTGATGGGGGCTAGAGATAAGGGATGTCTCCAGGCTCTGTTGATCTTGAAGAGGGTGTGGTAGATCAACTTCATTGCCATGGAGAGATGTTATCTCTTCATTAGTTTTAAGGAGGAGATCAGTGAAGGATAGGGAGGCTAAACCTACTGATCCGGGACCTTGATCAATGTCTACAGGCATTGAGCCTTTGGTGGGGCTGTCCCTAATTGGCTGCACAGGGGAGTGTAAAGACTCACCCTGTAGGCTAAAGGCTTGGGTGTCGGGCTCTTGGGTTTGAGACTGAGGAGGCTCAAAACCCAAATTGAGGTCAAAATGAAGGATGTGCGACCTCAAACTGAGTGGGAGCCCATTGTTCCACTCTGGTCCTTTTTGTTTGAACAGGAGGAGCTTGTTCAATCAGAGTAGATTGAACAAGGGTTCGTTTGGGGCGTCTTTGATATGTGATTATGATGGGTGGAGAAGGTAATGTGAGATTTATGGTGAAGGTTGCTGGTGTGGGTTCATTACCTGTGGGATTAACAGGGATGTCACCAGGAGCTATGCGCTCAATCATACCTGGAAGTAGATCGGTGTGTTTTCCAGTGAAGTTGGTGGACACCTTCTTCATAGTCTTGATGATGGCAGGCCTCATGTGAGGGACGGTTAGAGCAGCTGCACAGACAAGCTGACTCTGGTCTAACTCACAATTGATGATGTGCTGAAGGAATCTAGGATACATGAAGAATGTTTCCCTTTGAAGATTTCCTATGAGATTGGTCAGCACAAACCTTGAGTAGTTGAAGTGCAGGGCTCTCACTAACCCACGAACTAAGCATCCTAGTTCATAAGGAATTTGATCCCATCCCCCGGACTTATTGGACAGACAGTGGAGAACAATGTGCAAGAGAAATTTCCAGTTGTAGGAGAAGTTAAACTTGTACACAGTTGACCTGCTTACATCTCTTCCATATCCCATTAGAGTGTAATGCTGTCTAAGTCGTCTTTGGGGAACTCAGTAGGAGCTCCTTCATCCTGAAGCTCTAGATGCTCCCGAATGAGTTGTTCAGTAAGGATCAGCTCATGTCCACAAATGCTGGTCCTTAACACGCGAACCCATTTAGGGTTTCTGCTCGACCATTTCCCCAAAATTCGGCCATTTGGTTTGAGTAAATAGTGGGGTTAACGGTAAGAGCTGTGAAGTAGGTTGATTCAGAGAGAAAGGTGATGATTTCAGAGAAGTCAGCATGTCTTGAAGATTAGTTTGAGCTTGGGTGAATTGGGAGTGAAGAAACTTTTTAGTGCAGTAAATTGGTAAAAGTTGGACAAGTCTGGATTATTTGAACAGTAGGGGATGACTGTGTGGAGGTTATGGTGGTTTTCGGCGGTTATGATGGTTTGCGGTTATGAAATGACAATGGCGACAAGAGATAAGTTTAAATAATCTGACAATTATTAGCAAAATCTTTTACCTTTTACAGAGTGGGGCCCAAAAAGATATCCGTTACACAGTAAAATCTCTCTTTCCGAGTGTAAAACATTTCCGAAGGTAATTAGTCTTCCGAAGGCAATTCTTTCTTCCGAAGGCAATTCTTTCTTCCGAAGCAAAGCATTGCTTCCGAAGGCAAGAACTCTTTTATCAAATGAAGAGTTTTATAAGCTTCGGAAGTAGATCTGATGTGAAGTCAATCGCTTCTTCCGAGACTAAAAACTCTTCCGAGAAGAAATTTCCATGGAGGAATTTGGCTTCGGAAGATATTAAGGAATATCTTCCGAGAGTTAATTCCTCTTCGGAAGAAATCTATACTGGGAATATTTCAAAGAGATCTTTTGTAACAGGGCTTATATTGTATTGACACAAGACATTACACATTAAAAAGTTTTCAAAAGAGGTATTCTAATCAATCTTTATCATCCCAATAGCTGATATGAGATATTTAAATCTTTGTTCATCAAAAGCTTTGGTGAACAAATCAGCATATTGTTCATTTGAGTCGACTTTGATTAGCTTGATCAGATTTTTCTCATGAATATCTCTAATGAAATGATACCTGATATCAATTTGCTTTGTCTTGGAGTGCTTCACGGATTCTCAGTAATGGAGATAGCACTATTGTTGTCAATATGGATAGGAGCGCTCATGAAGTTGAACCATAGTCTAACATCTGGTTCTGAATCCATAGCAGTTGAGCACAGCAGCTAGCAGCAACAATGTATTCAGCTTCAGCAGTTGATGTAGAGACACAGGATTGTTTCTTGCATTGCCATGAGATAATCCTTCCACCAAGAAATTGACATCCTCCTGATGTTGATTTCTTGTCAATGTTGCAGCCACCATAGTCACTGTCAGAGTATCCATAGAGATTGAAATCACTATTTCTTGGATACCAGAGACCTAGTTTAGGTGCTCCTTTGAGGTATCTGAGGATTCTCTTTGCAGCAGCTAGGTGAGACACCTTTGGAGCAGCCTGATATCTTGCACAGATGCAAGTAGCAAACATGATATCAGGTCTACTAGCAGTAAGGTACATCAGAGAACCAATAATTACTCTATACTGATGTTGATCAGTATCCTCCCCCTCAAGGTCAGGGCAAAGATTATGGTTTCTGGGTATGGGTGTCTTGGCTGGCTTAATTCCTTCATCTCAAATCTTTCTAAGATGTCAGTGACATACTTGGATTGATTAATGAAGAATCCCTCCTTCATTTGCTTCACCTGAATCCCAAGGAAGAAGTCCATTTTTCCCATAGAACTCATTTCAAACTTCCTTTTCATGATGCTTTGAAAGTCTTTGCACATTTGGTCATTTGAGGAACCAAATATGATGTCATCAACATAGACTTGAACAAGCAACATATCCTTTCCAGACTTTCTAATGAAGAGAGTCTTGTCGATGGTACCTCTGGTGTAGCCACTTTTCAGAAGAAATTGAGATAGAGTCTCATACCACAACCTAGGTGCTTGGTGCAGCCCATATAGAGCTTTGTCCAGTTTGCACACATAGTTGGGATGCTGTGGGTCTTTAAATCCTGGAGGCTGGCATACATAGATTTCCCTATCTATATCCCTATATAGAAAGGCACACTTGACATCAAGTTGGTAGACAGTAAAGTTCTTGGATGCCGCATAAGCAAGGAAGATCCTAACTGCCTCAAGTCTTGCAACAGGTGCAAAGACATCAGTATAATCAATTCCTTCCTCTTGGGTATATCCTTGAACTACTAATCTTGCTTTGTTCTTGATGATCAAGCCTCTATCATCCTTCTTGTTTCTGAAAACCCATTTAGTGCCTATGGGTACTTGACCAGATGGTAGTGGGCATAAATTCCAGACCTTTTGTCTTTTGAATTGAAGCAACTCCTCTTGCATCGATTCAACCCAACTACTATCTTTCAAGGCATCTTCTACCTTCTTGTGTTCCATCTGGGATAGAAAACATGAGTACAAACAGACATTCCCATGATGTGTGTGTCCTCTTGTTTTCACACCTTCAGAGACATCCCCTATGATGTTCTCAGTTGGATGAGTGTTGTGAATCCTAAGACGAGGAATCACTTCCAGTTGCAGAGATAGGTCCAGGTTGGACATATTCTGATCAGGAACTGGAACACTCTGTCCAGCTGCTGTTTCAAAGTCATTTAATGAGGACTGATTGAATGACTGAGAAACATCATCAATGGTTGGCTGTGAAGTAGTATTAACAGCTGCCTGTTCCTTCAAAATACTACTTCCTTCGACCTGGTGTTGTACTGGATCGCCTGATGAGTTTTGAGGTTCATCAAGTGATTCACTTGTTGAAGCTTCACTATTCCTTGAGATAGTTACACTATCTGATCTGTGAATGGTTGAAGCTTGTTGTCTTTCAGCTCTTGGAGAATTCGGAAGAGGTCTGGGTAGCTCAAATAGTTGATTAGCATCAGCATCAGCATCATCTTGAGCACCTGTTCCAGCTAAAACATTCTCACAAGATGGTTTAGAATAGTTTGGAAACAATTCAAAGTCAAAGATGTAATCAGGTCCATTCCCCTTAACACAAGGAGTGTGCTCATTAACAACTATATTCGATTACTCCTTAAATTGTTGATTCTTAATGTTGTATACTTTATAAGCTTTGGAGCTAGAAGAGTATCCAACAAAGATAGCATCATCTGACTTCTCAGTAAACTTTACTAAGTTGTCTTTTATGTTAAGTATGGTACACCTGCTGCCAAAGGACCTTAGAAAACCAATGAATGGTGGTCTCTTGTTCCATAACTCATAAGGGGCTTTTCCATGGGGCTTAACTACGAGAACTCTGTTCTGCACATAACATGCAGTGCTGTCTGCCTCTGCCCAGAATGTTAGAGGAAGTTTTGAATCAACTAACATAGTTCGAGCAGCCTCAATAAGTGTCATGTTCCTCCTCTCAGCAACACCGTTATGTTGAGGAGTTCTGGGAGCGCTATATTGTCTGGAATCCCTTTTGAGTCACAGAATGAGTCAAGAACAAAGTTCTTGAACTCAGTCCCTTGATCACTTCTAATAATTTTAACCTTATGATCAACTTGATTTTCTATTTTAAGAATAAAAGATTTCAAAGTTTCAGCAGTTTTATCTTTTGTTCTTAAAAAGAATACCCATGTGAATCTTGTAAAATCATCAACTATCACAAGGCAGTATGATTTCCTTCTAATGCTCATTATACTTGTGGGACCAAAAAGATCCATGTGCAATAAATGTAATGGAGTAGTGATAGAATTAACACATTTTGATTTGTGAGATGTCCTGTGTTGTTTTCCTTTCAGGCACGCAACAGAGTTATCTTTGTAGAAAAACTCCTTTTTAGGCAAACCGTGTACCAGGTTATTTTTAGCCAATTTATTCATTGTCTTAAAATTTACATGACACATACGTTTATGCCATAGTTTTGATTCATCACTATCAGCTTTGGAAAGAAAACATGATACTTCACCCATAGGAGAAGCATTGTTCATATCTAGCTTGTACATATCCCCTTTCCTGGGAGATCTAAGAAGCACCAATTGTGAAAATTGTTATCCCTGGTTGAGGATAATGCACTCATGTTCTGTGAAAAGCATTTGATGCTTTTGGTCACAGAATTGAGAAACACTTAACAGATTGTGTTCAAGCTGTTTGACAAAGTGAACTTTGTCAATGTTTAATTTACCATTGGATATACTTCCTCTGCTAGAAATATAACCTCCGGCCTCACCTCCAAATTGGACAGGCCCTCCATCATAGTTCTGGAATTATTGAAGGAGAGATCTGTTCCCTTTCATGTGCCTGGAGCATCCATATCTACAATCTAGACATTGTTGTTTGTTAATGGATGTCCTACATATAAGATGAGATGGTTATATTGTTTGGAAGCCCAAGCCTTGCTGGTCTTAGGCTCTTCCAAAGATGATGGCATAATTAAACCAAAAGATATGCATTGGGGTTCAATAGAGGTCATTGAAGAAGAGGTTTGGGCTGCAGCATCTTCCTTGATCTTCCAATCATCCCTTGGTTGATCTTTGAGGATGAGCTTGTTGAGGCTATTGCAGCATGGACTTCTTCCGAAGCTTCTTTCTTTTCGGAAGAAGCCGTCACCACCTTTTCTTCCGAATTAGTCTTCTTCTGGGTGGTTTCAGGGAAGCTTTCTTGTTCTCCGAACCTTTGAAGGTTTGTGCAGGGATCGAATTTGGGTGGTTTTTCTCTCAACTCACTGTGAATCAACACTCAGCAAGCAGTCTTATGAAGAGTTGATCACAATATATCAAGTAACAAGCAGTAAGAAAATTAACACAGCAGAAAATTTTCAAGGTACTTTTATATTTGCTTCTCAACTCAAAGGATTACAAGACACTTGGACTCAAAAATCCCTTATCTAAAGAGTTACAGGGAGAAGATATATATATACTACCTACAGCGGGAATACTTTGATTCCAGCTGGACACCTCTAACCTTACATCTATACTACAAGACTCTAGGTGAGGTCTTTCAGACATTTTGCCTGAGAGTTGGTAGTCAGGACATGTCCCTGACTTACCTTCTCACCTACTAAAGTGGTAACATGTACTATCATAAAAAGGTGAGCAGTAGAATAAAGTATGGTCAACAGCATGGTCTTTTAGGAAGAACCCATGCTGTGTCAGAGGTCTGCATGCGGACTGACAGGGACCATACTTTTATCTGCTGGACATAGCATTGTCTTCCGAGGGATAAAGTGCTTCGGAAGAATAACTTCTTCCGAAGGCACTTATACTTCAGAAGACTGCTTCTTCCGGAGCTTGGAGTTCTTGTCTTTGGAAGCAGACTTTGTCTTTAGTTCTTTCATCAGACTTTGTCTTCGAAAGCTTTCAGACTTTGTCTTCAGCTCTTTCATCAGACTTTGTCTTCGGAAGCTTTCAGACTTGTCTTCAGCTCTTTCATCAGACTTTGTCTTCGGAAGATATCTTCAGCTGTTGGCTTCAGTACTTGACTTCAGCTTTTGCCTTCGGAAGATGTCTTCAGCTGTTGTTCCTTAGACTCTCGGAAGATCTCTGCTTGGCTTCGGAAGCCCTTTAATGTAGTACCAAAAGTGACTATGAAGTGAATTTGGTTGCACCAGCCTTATCATGATCCAACAAACTCCCCCTAGGCTGATGCTACCAAAACTTCACTTCTCTCTTCTTCTCAGAGCTCTCAGCACCAAGGAAAGCAGATGTTTATCAGTATCTTCATTCTTTCCTGCTGTGGTGCTGAGAATCTTGTACAAATCTTTTTGGACAACACCTCTACTCTGTCACCTTGGATTATATGTACCCTCTGTTGTGGCCCTCTGAAAAAGAGTTAGTTGATGGGAAGTATAGTCATATTCCCATCGAAACTATTGGTTCCAATTCAGGAGACCACTGATATGGTTTCTGATGTGTGCAGCAGTCTCAGAGTTGGAGGGATTGGAGAATGGCTTCTCTGCAAGCTCAGCAAGATCAAATCTGCTGAGATGCAGTAGAGAGGTGGCATTAAGCCTGTGGTTCGCCATTCTCCCTTTCCACAACAAAGTTGTGAGAAGGTTCATCGAACCTCCACTGGATTATTGCATTTCTAGGTCCAGGAAATTGACCAGAAATCCTGTCCTCTTTCCTGGTATCCAGCAGAGTCACCAGTCTTCTTCTTAGCCTCTTCTCCTCAGCATTGAGGGTATCGGAGTTGAGACCAAGAAGTCTTGCAGCCTGGCCCAAGGTGTCTCTAGGCAATTCAAGAAATTTGCCTAGGGTGAGGGAGTTTGAAGAGTTATCAACATAGGTGATGTTGATAAGCTCTCCTCACAGGAGATACTGCTCAAGGTAGTGCAGTTAATGAGCCTCGTCTTGAACTCCTTTATTTCCTCAAAGGGAGATGTTTAGGAGGCTGAGGGGATGGTCTTGGTTGTTGTTGGGTAGGCTTAGGTTTAGTGGTTTTGGGTTGAGTCTTGGGTTTTAGGATGGGTAGTTTGGGTGGTTGAGGTGATGTGGTAGGTTTGGGTAGAGTTGTGGGTTGAGGGGTGAAGGTTCATCAGTGGGTCGGGTTTCTGGGAAAAGTGGTTGGTTCTGGTGTGGGTTGTGGCTGTAGTTGAGTGGGTGGGGTGAGACCGTTCCCTTTACCCTCCTATACATCTCCTTCCTTTTCCCCAAACGGATGTCAGCTTTTATTTCACTGACTATCCGCTGGAGTGTCCTTTCGGACATAGGTCCCACCTGCCTACCAGAGAAGCCATGAGCCCGAAGGTAGTCCTTCATCCAGGCTTGTCAGTTGACTTCTTGGCAGCAGTGACCTCCTTCTCTTCCTCCCTCTTCCTTTCACCTTCAAACTTCTCCCTAGCAGCCTCTTCTTTCCTTCTCCATTGATCCTGCTCTTTGTTGTGGAGCAGTAGGATCATGTCATCTCATGTGGAGACAGTTCAGGAAGACTGAAGCCTCTTGAGAGTAGGAATTTGATCCTCTCCTCTCTCAGTTCAGGGCTGCCTCCCTCTGCTCTTTTTGCCTTCTCCAAGGCCAACCTGGCTTCCCTTCTTTTTGTAGCCGTTGACCTCTCCAAAGTCACCAACTCCTCTAGTGGTAGCAGGAGTATCTCTTGTTGACAGCTCCCAGACTGATGAGCTGGTCAATGAGTGCTGTTCTTCTCTTCGGTTGATTTCTTCCTGATTGGCTGCGGCTGTCTTAGAACTAGCAGCTAGCACCTTTTCAGTAGGAAACCTACCTTTCTTTTAGCCTTCTCAATCCTCCCTCCTCCTGAAGCTCTTCCGCAGTCAATTTCCTTTTGCCTTTGTCTTTGATGGTGCTTGACTGTGGTGGTTCTTGGATGGAGGTTGTGATTGAGAGAGAAGTTCAGCTGGTGCTTGGATTGGAGGAATGTCAGAATGTCCTCCCTGCTCACCTCAGATGCTATTTCAGCAATGACATCTGTGATGGTCAGTTCCTCGGACATCTGAAACAAGCCTTCCGCAGCTTCTATTTCGGCCTCGGAAGACTTGTCTTGTTCTTCCGAGGCTTCCATGTAAGCTTCAGAAGCTTCAGCTAGAGCTTCGGAAGATGAGACTGCTGCAGATTCTGTCCCAACTGTTTCAGTTGCTGGGCCATCAGTCCCCATTTCCCTTCGAAGCTAATCTCAGGTTCCATGAAGACCTTAGGTGACCAACTTTTCCACAGTGGTAGAAGGTGCAGTCAGTCTTTGAAGCTCCTCAGCCCCAAAGTATGCAAGTGTGGTGTCGGGGCTGGGCTGTTCTAGGGATGATCTCATACAAACTTTGTGAAAAGTCTGTAGAGATCTTGAAGCATCCTTGAGTCAATCTCCAGAAAGGATTGAGATGTTCAGGTAGTGTAATGATTTGGGAAGAAATGATTTGGTCTGTGGTTCCTTGGTGTTTGTCTTTGAACTTTCTCCCCTTTTGGTAGCATCATCTTGAGAGCTAGATGAGCTAGAGGAGGAAGTCATAGAGACTGATTGGTACATGCCTAACAGACTCTCCGTGTTTCTCAGCTAGTTAGCCTTGAGAGAGTTAATCTCAAGTTGCTGAGTGGCAGTCCTTGATTCTAAGATCCTCACCTGTGATTCCAGGTGGAGACCTTAGAAAGCAAGTACTGAAGTGTTAGTTGCATACTTCCCTCATCTTCATGAGAAGAATCACGGGGAGATGAGATAACATACCTAGTATGCTCACTCTCACCACCAGATGTGGCTTCTTGGCACCCTGGTTTCCTTGCTCAGAGTCATCTCTTTCAGAGATGTCAATGGGCAAAGTTGCCGTAGACTCAGTCCTAATATGTTACCACTGTCCTGAGAGCTCAATGAGAGACTCTGAGTAGTGGCAGCTGAGTCTACATGAGTCCCCTCCACATCAGTGGGACTCACCTCAGTAGCTGGCTTCTGATGGGGGCTAGAGACAAGGGATCCCTCTTGGCTCTGTTGATCTTTTAGTGGGTGTTGTAGATCAACTTCATACATAGAGAGATGTAATTCTTCATCAGTTCGGAGTAAAAGGTCAGTGAAAGAGAGGGTGGTTAGTCCTATGACCTGGGACCTTGATCAATGTCTACAGGCATTGAGCCTATGGTGGGGCTGTCCCTAGAAGGCTGCACAGGGGAGTGTAGAGACTCACCCTGTAGGCTAAAGGCTTGGGGTTCGGGCTCAGGGGTTTGAGACTGAGGAGGCTCAAAACCCACATTGAGGTCAATTGTGAAGGATGGTGTGACCTCGGACTGAGTGGGAGCCCATGATTCCACTCTAGTCCTTTGGGTGTGAACAGAAGGAGCTTGTTCAATCAGAGTAGATTGAACAAGGGTTCGTTTGGGGCGTCTCTGATATGTGGCTTTGATGGGTAAAGAAGGTTTTGGTATTGTGGTGCTTGTTGCTGGTGTGGGTTCATCACCTGTGGGGAACAGGGATGTCCCAGGAGCTATGCGCTCAGTCATCTCTGGAGGTAATGGAGTGTACGTCCAGTGAAGTTGGTGGACATCTTCTTCAGTATCTTGAAGATGGTAGGCCTCATGTGTGGAACAGGAAGAGCAGCTGCGCAGACAAGCTTGCTTGGTTCATCTCACAGTTGATTATGTGTTGAAGAAATCGGGGATACATGAAGAATGTATCCTGCTCAGATTGGCGATTAGGTTGTTCAACACAAATGTGAGTAGTTGAATCTGAGGCCTCTCACCAACCCATGAACTAGGCATCCTAGTTCATATGGGATTGATCCAACCCCCTGATTTGTTGGAGAGGCAGGTGTAAGACAATGTGCAGCAGGAATTCCAATGGTAAGAGAAGTTGAACTTGTATACTGTAGACCGCTGACATCGCCTCCATATCCCATGAGGATATAGGTGCCTTCACGTCTTCCTTGGGGAAATCAGTAGGAGCCCCATCATCGTGAAGCTCGAGATGCCTCCCTGATGAGCTGTCAATGATGACCAACTCTTGGCCACAAACTCGGGTCTCAGGACTCGAACCCCATTCAGTACTGCAGTTCACCATTGCTCACAAATTTGACATATGGTTGGAGTATACGGTGGGGTTAACTGTTAGTGCAGTTGATATAGGTGGATTCGGTGAGAAAGGTGA
>JABSNV010000907.1:0-45000 GCA_024085815.1 Flaveria linearis
AGCTCTTTCACCCTCATCACCTCTCGTTTCTCGATAAGTGCCTCTAGAAGCTCCGTAAACAAAATAATTTTACATACAATTGTTTGGAAATACCTTTAGTTACTTTGTTGAAAATGGCTGCAGTACCACTCATGAACTTTCTATATCATTTGCCCCTGTGGATTATTTTGTAGTATTATAGAAGTGTTTTTTTTTTATTTTATTTTATTTTACTTTATTTTTGCGCTCACAATGCAGATAGTAACTTTTTTTTGTGGTTTTGTTAGTAATTGTATGGTTTACTTGGGTGTGTTTATTATTATTATTTCTTGCTTTTCATATCTGAAAAAATGGTGTAGCATATTTTTTAACAATATGCTAGTTGTTAGCATTGGATTACTAGTTGTGCCATTATTTTTTTTAACAAAATCTGTAGTATACCATTTTACTTCGAAGTTACACATTATTTACATTGGGTTACAATAGTTTACATTGGTTTACAGTCTGGTTTTCGTGACAGTTTTACTATAAGTTTACAGCATCTAAAACATAAGTTACAGCATGTTACAGCAATGGTTTGCATTAGTTTTCATTGGTTTACATATTATTTTTCATTATAGTTTGTTGCTATAGTTACACAGCAATGTAACACTGTAACATATGGTAAAATGGTGTAACATATGTTTTAGATGGTGTATTTTTGTTATGTTAGTTGATTACAGTGACGTATTCTTATTATTGTGGTGTAACATATGATTTTAGATGTTGTAAAATAGTTTTTAAGTGTTTGAAATATTAATTACATGGTGATGTATCTATAGACATCAAAAAATCACAAAAAAATATTAAGACTATATGGGAATTAAAAGAAAAATTATACGAGTTTAATGATATAATTTTATTAAAAATAATATAGTATTAAAAAGTTATAAATGTATAAAAAAAATTGGGTGTAAAGTTATTTTTATAAAAAAAGAAAAAAATATGGGAGGAAAGAGAAAGTTCGGTGGTGACACTTGTCATCACTATATTCAACCTGAATTTTCTTGGGTTGGTGAAATAACTAAATTAACCTTTTCTATTAAAAAGTTAAATGGACACATGTCATGATGCCATTTCTTGTAAACAAATCAATGGACTATATAGGGTTAATGGGTTCTCACAAAAACTATAGGTTCTCACTAGAACTATACCATATATATATATATATATATATATATATATATATATATATATATATATATATATATATATATATAATATATTATATATATATATATATATATATAGGGAGGTTCCCCTAAAAAATAATTTTCCCTAAGTAGGCTAAGAAGTAATCTTAGCCATCTAATTATCTAATTAAGGGCTAAGATCAAAGTGTAGAAAAAATAAGTAATCAAGGGTAATTTGGGTATTTTATTATATTACCCACAATTGTTGACTTTTTAAAATTTCCCCCTATTTTTTTAAATGCTAATAACTTTTTCATACGATATTATTTTTTAAATAATTACACCATAAATCAAGCATTTTTTTCTCTTTAATTTGAGTATAGTATTACTATAGTTTTTTACAAAAAAATCAAATTATGTGAAATCGTGCTACTTTTTAACGTTTTTTGTGCTCATTTATAAAACAGCACAAAGATGTGCTGTGTTTCATAAACAGCACAAAGATGTGCTGTGTTTCATAAAACAGCACAAAGCGGTGCTGTGTTTCATAAACACACAAAGCTGTGCTGTGTTTCATAAAACAGCACAAAGCCGTGCTGTGTTTCATAAAACAGCACAAAGCCGTGCTGTGTTTCATAAAACTGCACAAAGCCGTGCTGTGTTTCATAAAACAGCACAAAGCAGTGGTGTGTTTCATGAAACAGCACAAAGCCGTGGTGTGTTTCATAAAACAGCACAAAGCCGTGGTGTGTTTCATAAAACACAGCACAAAGCCGTGCTGTGTTTTCATAAAACAGCACAAAGCCGTGCTGTGTTTCATAAAACAGCACAAAGCCGTGCTGTGTTTCATAAAACAGCACAAAGCCGTGCTGTGTTTCATAAAACAGCACAAAGCTGTGCTGTATTTCATAAAACAGCACAAAGCTCTAGGTTTTACTTTTTAGAATCGTTAACGAACAACACCGTGGTATCTTGATACAACTCACACCCATCACCGAGACCAATCATCACAAGCATCACCGAAGAAATCCAACTCAACCACCATCCGCTGCAATCTCCGACCAACACAGCACCTTTGATTGTTTCGACCGATACACGCTGAGTTTGTGAAACCAACCATTATCGCTGTAAATTCTGACTCACTATGAACAGCCGACCACCGATCCTAACCATCCCCAACAATACCTTTGCCGACAACTTTCTGGTGGTTCACCGAAGAGAAAAAGAGAGAGTTTGAGAAATTGTAGTCCAATTTTGATTTGAGAATTCCAATTTGACTCTTTTGACCAGCAAAATATAAATATTTTGTGTGTGTGTTGTATATATTCAAGTGCTGCTACTTCAGTGATGGTTTGACAGATGCAAGATGAACCATGAGAAAGAGAACCCCCAACAAAGTAGGATGTATGGGTTACACGCGTTAATGAATAATGAATCTCAAGGGCTGCATATCTATCATGATCAAGTATGATAATATGATGTATTTAATAAAACAACACATTGCACTCGAATTTGTGCTGCATTTTGATAAATACAAACGTGACTAATGAGTGTGTTTTAGGACCATAATGCCCTTTAACCCTAATTTGAAGAGTGCCATATGTTATCTCCTTATTCCTTCTTAGCCAACTTAGGCAAAACTTATTTTTTATTAGAACCTCTACCTATATATATATATATCATATATATATATATACATATATATACATATATATATATATATATATACATATATATATATATATACATATATATATACATATATATATACATCATATATATATATACATATATATATATACATATACATACATAATATAATATACATATATATATACATACATATATATATATACATATATATATATATATATATATATACATATATATACATATATATATATACATATATATACATATATATATACATATATATATATATATTAATATATATATACATATAAATATATACATATAAATATATACATATATATACATATAAATATATATACATATATATATATACATATATATATATACATATATATATATACATATATATATACATACTAGTATATATATATATATATATATATATATATACTATATTAGTATATCTATAATATATATATGTATATATATATATGTATATATATATGTATTATATATAGTATATATATATATATGTATATATATATATATATATATATATGTATATATATATATATATATATATATATATATATATATATATATATATATATATATATATAATATAGATATATATATATATATATAGATACATGCACACAAACACACTATGTCTGACTGGTTAATATTACATTGTCACGGTATATTTTGACAATAAGAAAAAAAATAATACAAATTTTATAAGTTAAGTTAGTGTTCATTATTGATTTTAAAAAGAGTGTAATTATTTTTTGAGTATAAAGTAGAAAAATAGTATTTCTTTTCCATTTTTAACCAAATGAAAATATAATGTGAATTTAAAAAGCTAGAGTATTTAAATTATAAGGTTTTTATAATTAATTGAAGATAAAGCACTAATGTAAAACTAACAAAAGGGGGGCATCTTACGCCTTACCTAGTTTTGATAGCTTGCGTTTCTAATATTACTTATAGCACATTTACCGCGTTACGAGAAGATGGTACGATTAAAACTCACGAGTTACAACGTAACGACACTATTAAAAGAAATATAGAAAGCTGCGGCGGATTTGTTATGTAAAAAGAAATATAGATAGAGAACACAACTATGCCCGTATATTACGGTGTAAGAATATTAAGATGCAGTTTTCAAGAAATCCGTTACGGTATATGAGTATTATTATAAATGCAATCTATTAGAAAAAAAGTATGTGAAACGTTAAAATAAAAAAAAAAGAAGAAACAAAGAAAAATACCTGTGGATCGAACCTCGTCATCGGCCAATTTATTATTGATCCAATTTGTTTATGAATAAAATTTATGATAAAAGGTAGATGACTTGAACTTATACCGTCTAATCAACCATATAACCCGATTCCTTTTCAAACAAACATACATTAAACCGTAGATCAACTCAAAACATAAATAAAACATAAGCAAAAAAATATATTTATTTGAACCGACTTGTTTTCAAACAATATATGTATCTAAACATATATGAACTTGAATTTATATTTTTATACACTTTTTAATTTAAAAACCCTTTTTATCTAAATACTTAACCTTTTATCTAAACACTTACCTACGTTTTATATAGCTCGTTACACAATTCCTTTTTTCACCATTTGTGAAAAAATAAATATTTAGCAGAAAAATAGAATTAGGCATGTGATGATTATTTTCTTTAAGGAGGTTAATTCAAGAGACATATACCATACTTTTTTAACGGCAAACGAATAATTTTTAAGCACAGTCATCCGGGTAAATCCATTGGCGAAAGACCACCCACGCCCGCGAATACAGGCAGCGCTGGTGACACGGCTCACCCACCATTCCATGGGAAACCCACCACCCAAAGACCCACTATGGTAAAACCCTTGGCCACTTGGAGCATATTGTACCTAGTGGGACTCCAACCCATGACTTCCACTTTGAAAAATCATAGGGTGCCTACTCCTAAACCAGTTGATCTAGGACTCATTAACATATAACCTTATACATACCATATACAAAAGGACAATACCGGTATAAGATTTTTTTAGAATATTCTCCCTCAATAATTGGCACATCATATCAATATCAATGTCCACTATTACCATTAATTTGAGTTCATCTTCGATACTCTCTACTTCCGAGCAAGCACATGAACTTTAATGTCAACCAACAATTCCCTACAGCCATAAATAGACGTGACATAACGCCTTTTATCATTCACATTCACAAGTTCCATAATATATATCTTGTTATATATCCATCGAAATAATAATAATAATATTCAACTAACCTACGTACACCTGATCATGGCTCAATCTTCCGGTGGTGGTCGGATGAAAGAAATGGTTGGTTTGAGCCTACATGTGTTCACCGGTCGGTGGTTCATGGTGTTCGCCTCGTTGCTGATCATGTCGGTCGCTGGAGCGACCTACATGTTTGCCTTGTACTCTGGTGACATTAAACACGCCCTCGGGTATGATCAAAGCACCCTTAATCTCCTTAGTACGTTTAAAGATTTGGGTGGGAATGTCGGGATCATCTCCGGTTTGATTAACGAGGTGTGTCCGCCGTGGGTGGTGCTTCTTCTCGGGCCGTGATGAACTTCTCGGGCTACTTCATGATCTGGATGGCGGTCACGGGGAAAATAGCGAAGCCGCCGGTGTGGCAAATGTGTTTTGTACATTTGTATCGGGCGAATTCGCAAACGTTTGCGAATACGGGGCGTTGGTTACTTGTGTAAAGAACTTCCCCGAGAGCCGCGGGTGGTTTTGGGGCTTTTGAAGGGGTTTGTGGGTTGAGTGGTGCGATTATCACGCAGTTGTATCATGGTTTTTATGGGTATGACACGAGGTCACTTATCTTGTTTATTGGGTGGCTTCCAGCCGCGGTGTCAATCGTGTTTCTAAGAATCGTTCGGGTTATGAAAGTGGTTCGACAACCGAACGAGCTCCAGACGTTCTATAGGTTTTTGTATATTTCATTAGGGCTAGCCGGGTTTCTGATGGTTGTGATTATATGTCAAAATAAGCTTTCATTTTCGCAAGTCGAGTATGCTGCAACGACGACCATCGTTGTAATCTTACTCTTTGCACCGATGGCAATTGTTTTTCGAGAAGAATTTAAGCTATGGAAGAGAAAGAAAGAGTGGTAAATCATTTTCCCAGTTAATATAACCGTCGAGGCCCCGATAACTACTTTTGCAGCATCGGGGCCTGAGCCAGAGAGGAAGTTTCTTGTTGGAAAACTGTTTTTTTCCCCACCCAAAAGAGGGGAAGACTACACTATACTACAAGCTGTGTTTAGTATTGACATGTTGATCTTATTCACAACCACCACTTTTGGCGTCGGTGGGACGCTTACGGCGATCGATAATCTTAACCAGATCGGGCGGTCACTCGGGTACCCGGGTACTAGCATCACCACTTTTGTGACCTTGGTGAGCATCTGGAATTACATGGGTCGGGTCGCGTCGGGTTTTCTTTCAGAGCTCTTACTGTCCAAGTACAAATTTCCACGACCGTTGATGCTTACGATAGTCCTTTGTATCTCATGTGCGGGTCATTTGTTGATCGCGTTCGGGGTACCTAACGGGCTCTACGTGTCATCGTCATAATGGGATTTTGCTTCGGGGCCCAGTGGCCGCTAATATTCGCAATCATATCTGAAATATTCGGGTTGAAATACTACTCGACTCTATACAATTTGGGCGGTGGCGCGAGCCCACTCGGGGCCTACATCCTCAACGTGGTGGTGGCGGGCGGCTATACGACAAAGAGGCCCTAAAACAAATGGCCGCAAGAGGATTACACGAAAAGAACACGAAGATCTAACGTGTACGGGAGTAGACTGCTATAAAATGTCTTTCCTTATTATAACCGGTGCAACGGTATTTGCGTGCTTTATTTCTTTCATCTTGGTGATTCGTACACGAAAGTTTTACCGTAGTGATATCTACAAGAAGTTTCGAGAGGCAGCGGAGGCGGCAACTGTTGATACTGAGATGGTGGTTCCCGTTACGACGGATAAGGAACCACTATCGGTGCCGCCAACGGGTACCAAAGTACGGAGGAAGACAATAGTTAGATACGGATTTGGTTATTTTGTAGCCAATATACCATAAATGGTTACATGAAAGATGCATGCCCAATTTATTCTGTTGTATAAAGATTTCCAACATGACGGAAATACATTACATCTGTTATGTTTTTTAATATATGCTTTAAACATGTTGTGCTAATACCACACACTGACAAATATTGTGGAGCTTTTACTTGAGTAACTTATTTATAAACTTTATATAGTTTTAAACTTGTTAATTGAATATATGTATTTTAATTTTCGCCTTTCATAAAAGATGTATTCTTTTATAGTTATCGTTTAATATATATCGTATATGATACTTTCTTTTAACTTTTTTAATCAAATCATTATTACCTTTTTACATTTTTTTTTCAATTAACTCACTATATTTTCTTAATCAAGCGCTTATACTCTTTCTTATTCTTATTTTAATTATTTTTTAATTATTTTTTAATAAACCTATAATACTTCTATTATAATTTGATTAAGAACGTTTCAAATACAAATTAGAAATACTATGCCATATAAATATCAAAAATGAAATAAGAAAATAGAAAAATACAACGGGAATTTTAGACGCACCGTGCTTTTCCTGGAGAAAACCGATCCAAGCGGTCACGGTTAGGTCTCCCCGTGACCGCTAGGTCAGGTGTGACATCTAGCTGTCATGGTTTACCCTAACCGTGACACTTAGATCTGGGGTCAATGATTGGGTATGTAATTATGGGGGTATTGATTGGGTATGTAATTATGGGGGTATTGATTGTGCGCAGGGGCTATATGTCCGGTTTGGCCAAACCGTGACATATTGCTTTTATTTTTTTTATTCTTTTAAGCATTAAATATTTATTTTTATTTCGTGTATCTTCCTTAAGCATTAAACATTTATTTTTATTTTCGTAATTTTATCACTGTAAACTTGAGAATGAAAAGGCGGGAAACACCGTTCGATCGGAGTTTTGATTTCGTGTATCTTCCTTAAGCATTAAACATTTATTTTTATTTTCGTAATTTTATCACTGTAAACTTGAGAATGAAAAGGCGGGAAACACCGTTCGATCGGAGTTTGATTTCGTGTATCTTCCTTAAGCATTAAACATTTATTTTTTATTTCCGTAATTTTATCACTGTAAACTTGAGAGTGAAAAGGCGGGAAACACCGTTCGATCGGAGTTTGATTTCGTGTATCTTCCTTAAGCATTAACATTTTTTTTATTTTCGTAATTTTATCACTGTAAACTTGAGAATGAAAAGGCGGGAAACACCGTTCGATCGGAGTTTGATTTCGTGTATCTTCCTTAAGCATTAAACATTTATTTTTATTTCCGTAATTTTATCACTGTAAACTTGAGAATGAAAAGGCGGGAAACACCGTTCGATCGGAGTTTTATTAACGTACTCACTGTAAGCTAAGTTTTGACGTTGATATATACGTACAGGCATGGTTTGAATGCCGGATATGCGTTTGTGAACTTTACAACATCTGAAGCAGCTTGGAAGTTTTATACGTCGGTTAAAGGAAAACATTGGGATTTGTTTCAAAGCAAAAAGATTGCGGATGTTAGTCGTGCTAGAAACCAGGTACTTATTACTTTATTAGTCTGTACAAATGATGATTGATTATCGATTACTAGTTTCACCATCACATCATTTCTATCTTTTCGTGAATATATAATATAACTATTGTTCTTATGATCTGTATTATTTCGTTAGATATTTGAAGAAGCTAAGAAATTCTGCTATGAAACTGGTGTGAAAGTTGCTGTTGCATATGGTGGTGCACCGATTTATCCTCAGGTTTATATACTTTTAAAATCATTAACAAACACTATTTTATGGTTTTAATCATTAACAAACGTGCGATTCAGTTCATCTTTTTTTTTCTAATCTGCTTAATTAGTCTTTGTAATCTGTTATCTTTAATCTTGATTCAGAACGCGTTGACTTTAATCTTTGTGGAGACAAAACGCAGCGCAGATACAATTAACATTATCACATGGTTAACCTAATCTGCTGCAATTCATGGTCATATTACAAGTAATTTTAAACAAGTTGGTTGTTATTTTATCACATGGTAACCTAATAGTAAAAATCAGTTGTTATCAAACATATACAATTAACATTATCAACATTGCAAATATAAAGCAAACAAACAAAGAAACACAACCAAACAAACACAACCAAATATACAAATCATCATAACTGAAACTGCACATATATATATATACAACGAGTTTTTACATATAAAAAGAAATAAAATACAAACAAATATCTATCTAATCCATCATCCCCGGATCGCTGCCCTGACCAGACCCGCCCGCGCCAGATGGCCAGCACCGTCATGGTCTAACCGCCTCGGTGGCTGTGACAACAACGGCGTACCCAAGGCGGTATAGTCCGCGACCATGTGCTGGATGACCCAGTCCATCATATCATGCAGCCTCGCGGTCGTATCCTCCAGCCTCGCGGTGGTATCATGCTGCCTCGCGGTCGTATCCTCTAGCCTCCCGACCCTGTCTCGTGTGTCCTGAATCATATCAAGAACATGACCGACCCACCACAATGACGCACCCATGCTCGCGTCCTCTCGTTTTAGCCCACTTCTCCAAGTCCTCACGAGAATCAAATACTGAAAAAATGATAAAGCTAGACATAAAAAACAATATATAAAACAAATAAAAAATAAAATAAACAAAAGAATAAAAACTCTTCGTACTTGATTGGTTTTATAAGAAACCGTAGTCTTTCTTATCCGATCCTCATCCTCATCATGCTCCGCGGTGTCCCCATGGTTTTCTTTGAGGTGAACCGAACCGTCACTCTCATCTGTGTCATTCCCATTAAAGTATCCGACACATGTGTAATTTCTAGTTCTGACTGGTACGGGGATGTCCGTAATCCAGCTCTGTTTGCGAGTGGTACGTGTTCGGGGCATGCCCGTAAGAATTGCAAGGGGGATATCTGTACCCTTCACCATAACCTGTCGGTCCAAATAAAGAGTTGTACGCCTCTTGAGCAAATGTGTTCGACGGGTTGGTTTCCTCCTCCCCCCACGGAGGGTGACTCCCGTATACGTAATATTCCTAAAAAAGATAATGGTTAGATATTTCAAATAATAAGTTATAATAAAACATATACTAGTTTAACCTGGTTCGAATCTTCGATATGTGGCACCTCATTCAATCTGGAAGCTTCGGCTTTTGATAATGATCTCCCGAACCCGACATTGTTTTCGAATTTATGCGTTTTTGGAATTCTCGAGTGTGGATTATGAATTGCGAATTTTTAGTTTGGATGCCGATTGTTCGAAGCTGAAATGTATTTAAGGTGAAATTCTGGGCACAAACCGTCACGGTTTGGCCGCCACGTGACGGTTTGTGCCGCGAATCCCGGCCTTTTGTCAAAATCACGTCTACGTCGTACCTTAAACTGAGACCGTGTACCCTAGAGGTCACGGTTTGGCCTCCACGTGACGGTTTGGTGTTTTCAACTTTAACAGCCCATTTTGTCATTTTGTCGTTTTGTTGTCAGGAGGTCACGGGGACTACCACCCCGAACCGTGATAGCAAGACCATGCGGTCACGGGGACAAACGCCCCAAACCGTGACAGCAAGCCCATGCGGTCACGGTTAGGTGCCAAAATGTGACCGCAAGACCTAACCGTGACCGTTTGAACCGGCCCACCCCCAAAAACCCATACGGTATCCCCATTAGGACCCAATTACAAATATTAAACTTGGCTGTTAAAGGTCTTAATATCAAATAAAACTCAGATAAAATTTAAACCCCATTTGTACGCTACCTGGTCACAGTATGTCAATATCAAATAAAAATTGAAAGAAATGTGATAATTTGTCAATTTTGTTAAAGGTTTTTTTCTTTTGTTTAGCAATAATCATAATGTAGAGCAAATTTTACGGATTTCGTTCACATATTTATGATAAAATACAGTACATTCAACCCGAAATTCAATTCGAAAGGAAATAATTCAACAAGCTACGTTTGAAATAAAAAAATGTTAAGATTGAGTAGAAGACAAAAATTTAAGGCCAATGTTTAACATGCTTCATTTAAAACAAATTTCAAATATTCTAAAAAACTCATTTCCTTCACGAGTTACAATGACAATACAAATTGTATTGCCCACGTAGACCCACCTAGCCTGAAAATGTACCAAACCAATTGCTTTAAGTACGTGGGTGTTCGAGACTTCGAGCGTTCTTGATAGCTTATAAAGTCTCTTCAGGTTTATGATTTGATTAAGAAGTATGCAATAACTAAGGCAACTTTAGTTAAATAGTGAAAAGAAACATGAAACATTTCACCATTAATCTCGTATATTAAATAATATTAAACGTTTTTAATACATGTTAATTAATTTAATGATTTGTTTCAATTCAGATATTAAAAGTTCAAACATGTCTTTTTGAACATGTAAGTCACACCAATCGGTGGAATAAAGTAGGAACATTCGCAATTGCTTATCGTTAGTGGAATGCAATGCATTGATAGTTACAAATTTAGATGGTAGGAACTTTTGAGTCGGAACTTAGTTATAACATGTATTATGTCACACCCTCAAATTCCGGGTCTGGAATCTATCACGGAGGGGTGTGAACAAACCAGGATCACAGTCATTAGTTACTTGGAACGACTCTATATGCAACGTTTAACATAACAAACCAAAGTTCAAACTTTATAATACATGCGGAAGCGTTTAACAAAATGAACAAACCCAAATATATAAAGATAAACATATAAAAATCATAGTTTAAGCGTTAGGATGCATGCTTGACCCGTGTAGTGCTCCTAACAGCAGTCCAGATTTAGTGACCTGAGAATAGCATACTAAAAGTCAACACATGGTTGGTGAGTTCAAGAGTTTGCGTTTAAACATAACAGTTTAACAAAAGTGTATTTCAACCCAATGGTTGGTAAGTTCAAGAGTTTGCAGTTAAACATCCCAGTTTAACAATAGCGTGTATCAACCAACGGTTGATCAGTTCAAGAGTTTACAGTTAAACGTCACAGTTTAACAATAGCGTATATTTAAGCATGTGCATTGTAATGGCTAGCTAGCCCATTCCCAAACGATATTAAATAGTGATTTCGACATTGAAGCTGACTGTGTTATGTTTGCCTCCAGCCACGATGTCATATCGTGACTAATGTTCATAGGACAAATTGCACCCGACTGACCTCGAGTCATACAGGTGGGGTCGTCACTCCCAGTAGTACTACCCAACTTTCCCCGCTACCCAATATTAACGATTCGAAAGTGTGAGGACTTTTATAATGATAAACAGCACTATATTAATATCATACACATCTTAAATTTATAATGAAAACGTTTGTAACATTACCAGTATGCTATCTCCCCCAAAAGAGTTTTAATAAAATGAACTTACCCAAAAGAGATTTAGTAAAATAGTGGGGCTTGAACTCACCTTGATTTGATGTAATGAAATGAACAAGAACTTCAAAGAATAAGGCAATGCACGATCAAACACGATCTACACCTATTATTAATTGTAATTAAGTTTTTAAAACATGTTCAACGCGAATAAATATATTTGGTCGGATTCGGGTTGGTTCGGTTTGACGTACATGATTTGGTATACAAACAACACCATGTCTTAATAATATTACCAATATTGATATTAATAATAACAATGGCGTGATCATAATTATAATGATAATATTTGTATTTGTAAATAATTTATGAAATTTATTAAATATAATTCCTTCATTTATCATAATAAATCCATAATTAAAATAATATAATCCTTATTAATAACTTGATGATTTAAATCATCATTTAAAATCCATTTTTATAAAAGTAACCATTTATAACATTTGTAATAAGTATATAAATAATAATTAAATAAGGAATTTAAAGAAATAAATTTCCACAATTATTATAATTTATCCATAATTAAAAATTAATATGGTGTCCAATCAATAGATTAATACTTTAAATCATCATTTAAAGTCTATTTTATAAAAATGGTTATTTATAATATTTTTAAATATTATTTTATAAATTTATTTTAAGGTGTTTTTAAATAAATAAATTACAGAAAATCATTTAAAGGTATTTAAAATAAAAGAAGTTCTTAAAAATTATTTCTATAATTTTTGGTAATTTTTCTGCATTTTTAAAAGACTTAAAAAGGCTTTTAAAAAATGTGTTGGGGGCAGGGTTCGAACCCCTGACCTCCTGTTCACCATCACACGCACACACCAGTAAACCAAGGCACAAGGCCGCGGTAAGATTCAGCATTTAATTCTTTTAAACCCAAATTCCAAAAACCCCAATTACACCAAGAACCCTAATTCGAAAATCATCAAATTGAGCAACAATTTGATGTTTGTAACCGAACTAATGTTAGGGCTTTTGTTACCCAATCAAAATCGTGTATGTAGGTAGTTTCAATTACCTGTTTGGATGCTCGATATATCAAGAACAATCGAAGAACTGGTCGCGACTTAGCTTGAGTTCGAATGTCGGTGAATTACTGATGAAAACCAAATTGATTACACAGGAAGCTTCGAATTATGTTAAGGGTCGAAAGCCCTCTGTTAATTTGGGTTTGTAATGTGTTTAAGTGGGGTTCCGATTGAGTTGCAGGTCGCGGCCAAAGGTGTTAATCGAAATGGATGTTTCAATGTTTTTCAGATGAAATTGATGGTGCATTCGATTGGGAATGGTTATGTGATCTTATATACACGATGAATTCGATTAATTAATTGTTTTAGTGCTCGATAGTGGTATTTTTCTTGGCCGACAATCGATGAGTGGGTTAGGTAAAGTTAGGTCATTCCATTAATCAAATTAAGAGAGGAGATATGTTCGAATCTTGTTCTAGAACCGGTTGGTATGTTTAATTCGGGTTGAAATGGTGTGTTTTGGTGGTTTGATGGTCGCCGGATTTTGGCCGGATGTTGGCCGGCGGTGGGATCGACGGGGAAGGGGGGGTTGGTTTGGGATATTTACAGAATGGTCCCTGTGGTTTTAAAATGTTTAATTTTGTATTTTAAGTTTTTAAAACAAGTTTTGGAAATTACAAAATCCCCCCCTGGACTTATAAATCCATTTTAGTAAATTATTATTATTTTTTTTTATAAATTATTATTATTAGTAATATTATTACTATTATTATTATTATTATTGTTTTCATTATTATCATTATTAATATTATTATCTTTAATAATAATATTATTATTATTATTGTTATTATTTTTATTATTATTAACACTATTATTAGATAATAATAAAAATATAAAAATAAATTGTAAATTCACATAAAATTTATATTAAATCACGAAAAATTTTCGGGTTGTCACATCATCCCCCTGTTAGAGGAATTTTCGTCCCGAAAATTAAGATGTACTGGCAGCATCCTTGAACAGGTTAGGATACTTGCGCATCATTTCGTCCTCTCGTTCCCAAGTGAACTCAGGACCACGCCGGGAGTTCCACCGAACTTTAACAATTGGAATCTTGCTATGCTTAGCCGTTTAACTTCCCTATCCATGATTTCGATTGGTTCCTCGATAAACTGAGTTTCTCATCTACTTGTAGTTCCTCTAAAGGTACAACAAGTGATTCATCGGCTAAACACTTCCTTAGGTTTGAAACGTGAAACACATTATGGACTCCACTTAGTGAATCAGGTAAGGCTAGTCGATAGGCCACTGGACCTATTCTTTCCAGTATCTCAAATGGTCCAACATACCTCGGATTCAGCTTTCCTCGCTTGCCAAACTGAACTACGCCTTTCCACGGTGAGACTTTTAATAACACTTTGTCACCAATTTGGAACTCTAGAGGTTTCCGTCTCTTGTCGGCGTAACTCTTTTGTCGATCACGTGCTGCCGCCATACGGTTACAAATTTGCACGATCTTCTCAGTCGTTTCGTGCACCAGTTCAGGTCCTGTAAGTTGGCTTTCTCCAACTTCTACCCAACAGATAGGTGATCGACACTTTCGTCCATACAATGCCTCAAATGGAGCTGCCTTGATCGAGGTGTGATAACTGTTATTATAGGAGAACTCAACCAATGGTAGATGAGTTTCCCAACTGCTGCCAAAATCGATCACACAGGCACGCAACATGTCTTCCAGTGTTTGGATCGTACGTTCACTTTGACCATCGGTCTGCGGGTGATACGCGGTACTCATATCCAACCGCGTTCCCAATGATCGTTGTAATGATTGCCAGAAGTGAGAAGTGAACCGAGCGTCACGATCAGAAATGATAGATATCGGCACGCCATGCCGAGAGACTATTTCCCTTAAATAGATACGTGTCAGCTTCTCCATTCGAGCAGTCTCTCGGATTGCCAGAAAGTGTGCGGATTTCGTTAAGCGATCTACTATAACCCAAATGGTGTCGCATCCGCTGGGAGTCCTAGGTAACTTCGTGATAAAGTCCATGGAGATCTGCTCCCATTTCCACACTGTAATTTCCGGTTGTTGAAGTAAACCAGATGGTCTCTGGTATTCCACCTTAACCTTGGAACAAGTTAAGCATCTACTTACATACATGGCTATCTCCGCTTTCATTTTCGGCCACCAGTAAAATTCTTTCAGGTCCTGATACATCTTGTCTGAACCTGGATGAATAGAGTAACATGACTTATGAGCTTCATCCATTATCAGCTCTCGCAAATTCCCGTACTGTGGTACCCAGATCCGTTTCATAAAATAACGGATTCCATCAGCTTTAACCTCCAACTGCTTCTCCATGCCTCGCATGTATTCCGCTTTGAGATTCTCCGTCTTCAAGGCCTCAGATTGAGCAGCTTTGATTTGTGCTGGTAGGTCAGAGTGGATAGTTATTTGTAATGCGCGCACTCGACGAGGCTTTAGGGTTTCCTTACGACTAAGGGCATCGGCTACCACATTAGCCTTACCCGGATGATACTTGATTGCACAGTCATAATCATTAAGTAACTCTAACCACCGTCGTTGCCGCATATTTAATTCCTTTTGCTCAAAGATGTGCTGAAGACTCTTGTGATCGGTATAGATAGTGCATTTGGTACCGTACAAGTAGTGTCTCCAAATCTTCAAGGCAAAAACCACTGCACCCAATTCCAGGTCATGGGTGGTATAGTTTTTTCTCGTGAATCTTCAGTTGTCTCGAGGCGTAAGCTATCACATTGTCTCGCTGCATCAGGACACAACCCAATCCTTGAATGGATGCGTCACAATACACCATGAAATCATCTGTCCCCTCTGGTAGTGCCAATATCGGTGCACTACAGAGTTTCTGTTTCAATAGCTGAAAAGCCGCCTCTTGACTTTCACCCCATTTGTATGTCGTTCCTTTGTGGGTCAAGGCTGTGAGAGGTTGTGCGATTTTAGAGAATCCTTCTATGAATCGTCGGTAATACCCTGCTAACCCCAGGAATTGCCTTATCTCAGTCGGTGTCTTAGGTGTAGCCCAATTCTTTATCGCCATAATCTTTGCAGGATCAACATGTATTCCCTTCTCATTAACGATATGACCTAGGAATTGCACTTCACGTTTCCAGAAGTCACACTTAGAGAATTTGGCGTACAGTTGCTCCTTCTTCAATAATTCCAAGATCAATCGTAGATGTTCTTCGTGGTCCTCCTTGGTCCTAGAGTATATCAGTATGTCATCGATAACACAATAACAAACTGATCGAGATAGGGTTTGCACACGCGATTCATGAGGTCCATGAATACCGCAGGTGCATTAGTCAATCCAAAAGGCATGACCAAGAACTCGTAATGACCATAACGAGTACGGAATGCGGTTTTGGAGATGTCCTCCTCACGGACTCGGAGTTGATGATAACCAGATCTCAAATCGATCTTTGAATAATAGCTCGATCCCTGAAGCTGATCAAACAAGTCGTCGATACGAGGTAGAGGATATCGGTTCTTGACTGTGACTTTGTTTAATTCTCTATAATCGATGCACATTCGGTAAGTGCCATCCTTCTTCTTAACAAAGAGAACAGGGGCTCCCCAAGGTGATGAGCTAGGTCGGATAAAGCCCTTATCTAAAAGCTCCTGGAGTTGTGATGACAACTCCTGTAGTTCGTTTGGTGCTAATCGATAAGGTGCTCTAGCAATCGGGGCTGCACCGGGAGTCAGTTCGATTTGAAATTCCACTTGGCGATGAGGTGGTAGTCCAGGAAGATCCTCTGGAAACACCTCTGGAAAATCTCTTACCACGGGAATGTCTTCTATTTTCTTTTCCTCGGACTGCTTGTCGGTGACGAGTGCCAGAATAGCCACACGCCCTTTTCGTAATAACTTTTGCGCCTTCATGTAAGAGATAATACCCATTACTGCACCACTCTTATCGCCTTGGACTGTAAGAATTTCATCACCAACAGGAATTCGTATGATCTTCTCATGGCATATGACTTCCGCTTGCTTATTAGAGAGCCAATCCATGCCTACCACAACGTCGAAACTTCCTAATGTAACAGGCATAAGATCTATAGCGAAAGTATGACCAGCGAGTTCTATCTTACAATCTCTAAGAATATGTGTTACATGGATTTGTTTACCGTCAGCCAATTCTACGGTATATTTGGATTCTAAGGCAGAAGGAATATCACTTAGAAAATTACAGAACTTTAAGGATATAAAACTCCTATCGGCCCCAGTATCAAACAGTATCGTAGCAAAACATCCATTGACAGAAAATCTACCAGTAATAGTTGTAGGATCATTTAGAGCCTCACCTGAGCCAATGACGAAGGCTCTCCCTTTGGCTCCATTATTGTTACCAACGTTTCCATTGCCTCTTCCATCATTGTTGTTGTTGTTGTTGCCTTGATTGTTGTTGTTTTGGCCATTGCCATTACCGTTCTTCCTCAGCTGCGGGCAGTTGTTCCTGTAGTGCCTTTCTTTCCCACACTCAAAGCAACCCTTTCGAGTCTCCTGAGTTTGCTGTGGCTTCCTAACCAACTCACCACGACAATCCTTAGCCAAGTGTCCTATTTTACCACACAGCTGACACTTGTAATTGTCACATCTTCCAACATGATGATAGTTGCACCGTGGGCACCTCGGCTGTTTACCACCATAACTGCTCGATCCTTAATTGTTCGAGGCTGACTTGTTGAAGTTACGATTGTTGTCAAACCTCCTGTGTTGTTGTTGTGGTGTTTGTTGCTGATGTTGACCACCGGACGATGATGTTCTATTGTTGTTGTTGGTGTTGTTAGAGGTATCCCACTTTCTCTTGTTGTCGGACACGCTCGCCGCAGCGCCCTGTTTTGGTAATCGTCCTTCCTCCACAGCTTCATCAGTCAGTTTGTGGGCTAGGCGGATAGCTTGCTGGATAGTAGCCGGGTTTGAGGAAGTAACCATACTCCTAATCTCTGGCACCAATCCCCGGATGTAGTGTTCCACTCTCTTGTGCATTTCGTTTACCATTCCTGGGCATAGAGTGGCCAGTTCATGAGTTCTCATGGTATAAGCCTCAATTTCTGATCCTTGCATCTTCAGTTGCCAGAATTCCACTTCAAGTTTTTGTACTTCACTTCGTGGGCAGTATTCCTCAATCATCATATCTTTGAACTCGTTCCACGGAGTTGATCTGCCATGGCTTGCCCTAGCATTTGCACTTGCGCATTCCACCAAGACAATGCAGCACCATCCAAGGTTCCCGTAGCATATTTCACCTGGTCAGCAGGTGGACATTTACACTTTGAGAACACGGACTCCGTCTTCTCAAACCACCTTACTAACCCTACAGCTCCCTCGGTTCCACTGTAGGTGTGTGGCTTACAGTCCATGAAGGACTTGTAGGTACATGTTGATGGTTCTGCTGGCTGTCTTATTTGGGTAGCAGCTACCGCTGCCTGAACTTGCACGTTGATTAGAGCAGCCAATTCCGCAGGGGTCATGTTAATAGAACCAGCGCCTTGGTCACCGGCACCTTGGTCACCGGCACCACGTCCACGCACGCGTCCTCGTCCACGACCACGTCCACGTCTTTGGGCGTCCATTATTTCACTTTATATTCACAAATACAATAATGAGTAATGAATCAATCCTTTTTATCTCATTATAGTAAATAATAAGGAGATAATGAATTCATCACCACCACAATGTTTATAACAAATTGAGTTTGTTGTTTGGGTGGGGAAACAACTCTTTCCACATAGGTTCCAAAATAAAGAAACGCTACGTAGTCCGAATCGTTTAAAGGAAATAGAATCATTCAGCTGTAGTGTGTAGACATTGCTTGTGAGTCGCCGGACTCAGTATTGTTCCATGTTCAGTAAAAAGGTGTCCCATTTACCTTATGGACTTGTGTATTGACCATAGTTTATCACTCATCCCAGAAATCCCCAGGTAAGCATACCAGGTCTCGTAATGAGATATATGCGATATGCTAGCCTTAGCCCGAAGGCTTTTTGCCAGGAAATCCAGAATACAGGTGTCTATGTGTCACACAAGTTCATTTGGTTCATGAAATTTTAAAACCTCGATATGATTTTCATAGTTTAGACATAAAGTCTAAGGATTTGAACCTAAGATAATCAGTTAAGTTTAGGAAGTCTAGAAACAAGTAACTAACTAACTGGGTGCGGTTATAGTCTAGTGTGTATGCAACCTAGTTCTCTATAACCAATGGCTCTGATACCAATCTGTCACACCCTCAAATTCCGGGTCTGGAATCTATCACGGAGGGGTGTGAACAAACCAGGATCACAGTCATTAGTTACTTGGAACGACTCTATATGCAACGTTTAACATAACAAACCAAAGTTCAAACTTTATAATACATGCGGAAGCGTTTAACAAAATGAACAAACCCAAAATATATAAAGATAAACATATAAAAATCATAGTTTAAGCGTTAGGATGCATGCTTGACCCGTGTAGTGCTCCTAACAGCAGTCCAGATTTAGTGACCTGAGAATAGCATACTAAAAGTCAACACATGGTTGGTGAGTTCAAGAGTTTGCGTTTAAACATAACAGTTTAACAAAAGTGTATTTCAACCCAATGGTTGGTAAGTTCAAGAGTTTGCAGTTAAACATCCCAGTTTAACAATAGCGTGTATCAACCCAACGGTTGATCAGTTCAAGAGTTTACAGTTAAACGTCACAGTTTAACAATAGCGTATATTTAAGCATGTGCATTGTAATGGCTAGCTAGCCCATTCCCAAACGATATTAAATAGTGATTTCGACATTGAAGCTGACTGTGTTATGTTTGCCTCCAGCCACGATGTCATATCGTGACTAATGTTCATAGGACAAATTGCACCCGACTGACCTCGAGTCATACAGGTGGGGTCGTCACTCCCAGTAGTACTACCCAACTTTCCCCGCTACCCAATATTAACGATTCGAAAGTGTGAGGACTTTTATAATGATAAACAGCACTATATTAATATCTTACACATCTTAAATTTATAATGAAAACGTTTGTAACATTACCAGTATGCTATCTCCCCCAAAAGAGTTTTAATAAAATGAACTTACCCAAAAGAGATTTAGTAAATAGTGGGGCTTGAACTCACCTTGATTTGATGTAATGAAATGAACAAGAACTTCAAAGAATAAGGCAATGCACGATCAAACACGATCTACACCTATTATTAATTGTAATTAAGTTTTTAAAACATGTTCAACGCGAATAAATATATTTGGTCGGATTCGGGTTGGTTCGGTTTGACGTACACGATTTGGTATACAAACAACACCATGTCTTAATAATATTACCAATATTGATATTAATAATAACAATGGCGTGATCATAATTATAATGATAATATTTGTATTTGTAAATAATTTATGAAATTTATTAAATATAATTCCTTCATTTATCATAATAAATCCATAATTAAAATAATATAATCCTTATTAATAACTTGATGATTTAAATCATCATTTAAAATCCATTTTTATAAAAGTAACCATTTATAACATTTGTAATAAGTATATAAATAAATAATTAAATAAGGAATTTAAAGAAATAAATTTCCACAATTATTATAATTTATCCATAATTAAAAATTAATATGGTGTCCAATCAATAGATTAATACTTTAAATCATCATTTAAGTCTATTTTATAAAATGGTTATTTATAATATTTTTAAATATTATTTTATAAATTTATTTTAAGGTGTTTTTAAATAAATAAATTACAGAAAATCATTTAAAGGTATTTAAAATAAAAGAAGTTCTTAAAATTATTTCTATAATTTTTGGTAATTTTTCTGCATTTTTAAAAGACTTAAAAAGGCTTTTAAAAAAAATGTGTTGGGGGCAGGGTTCGAACCCCTGACCTCCTGTTCACCATCACACGCACACACCAGTAAACCAAGGCACAAGGCCGCGGTAAGATTCAGCATTTAATTCTTTTAAACCCAAATTCCAAAAACCCCAATTACACCAAGAACCCTAATTCGAAAATCATCAAATTGAGCAACATTTGATGTTTGTAACCGAACTAATGTTAGGGCTTTTGTTACCCAAATCAAAATCGTGTATGTAGGTAGTTTCAATTACCTGTTTGGATGCTCGATATATCAAGAACAATCGAAGAACTGGTCGCGACTTAGCTTGAGTTCGAATGTCGGTGAATTACTGATGAAAACCAAATTGATTACACAGGAAGCTTCGAATTATGTTAAGGGTCGAAAGCCCTCTGTTAATTTGGGTTTGTAATGGGTTTAAGTGGGGTTCCGATTGAGTTGCAGGTCGCGGCCAAAGGTGTTAATCGAAATGGATGTTTCAATGTTTTTCAGATGAAATTGAATGGTGCATTCGATTGGGAATGGTTATGTGATCTTATATACACGATGAATTCGATTAATTAACTGTTTTAGTGCTCGATAGTGGTATTTTTCTTGGCCGACAATCGATGAGTGGGTTAGTTAAAGTTAGGTCATTCCATTAATCAAATTAAGAGAGGAGATATGTTCGAATCTTGTTCTAGAACTGGTTGGTATGTTTAATTCGGGTTGAAATGGTGTGTTTTGGTGGTTTGATGGTCGCCGGATTTTGGCCGGATTTTGGCCGGCGGTGGGATCGACGGGGAAGGGGGGGTTGGTTTGGGATATTTACAGAATGGTCCCTGTGGTTTTAAAATGTTTAAATTTTGTATTTTAAGTTTTTAAAACAAGTTTTGGAAATTACAAAATCCCCCCTGGACTTATAAATCCATTTTAGTAAATTATTTTATTTTTTTTTTATAAATTATTATTATTAGTAATATTATTACTATTATTATTATTATTATTGTTTTAATTATTATCATTATTAATATTATTATCTTTAATAATAATATTATTATTATTATTGTTATTATTTTTATTATTATTAACACTATTATTAGATAATAATAAAAATATAAAAATAAATTGTAAATTCACATAAAATTTATATTAAATCACGAAAAATTTTCGGGTTGTCACATATTAGGTATTTAGTAGAAATTAATCACGTTAGCAGTAACTTTGACTCAATAGAAACTAAAACTTTGACTCAATAGAAAATAATGCCTGTAGCAACTTGGACCTTGATAGCCAATATTGAGGTTGGTATAAACCTAGTTTTGTTACATCTCGGGAACCTCACCTTTAATGCAAGTTAGAGCCTTAGTAACAACCCAGGATCTAACGCTTAGAGCAGTTGAGTGATAACCTTAAATTTTCTCAAAATAAAGGAAAAAAAATTTTTAAAAAAGAAAGTAGATGCGGGCTGCATCAGATAAGTGATGCGGGCCGCATCACGAGGGGGCCAAGATGAGGGTCGCATCCTCATTAGGAAGTAGACCGCAACAAAGTGGATAAGTATATCTTGTTATTTAGCACGTGTAAGGTGACGAAAAAACAAGTTTGGCATGTGGCTGGTGACTAAGAGCTGGTATTTGACACGTGGCCACAATGCAGACCGCATTAGATGAGGATGCGAGTCGCGTCGTTAGTAAAAGGTCAAGATCAATGGGGTGCTCACACGTGTTAGCCATACATTGCACCAAGCCAATGCGGCCCTCTTTAGCTTGGCGATACGAGGCGCATCAGCCACCTAGACTGCCTGGTCTCTCTGCTTGGTCTCTCTCTCTCTCTAATTTCTCTAAACAAATCCTCTTTCATACTAGATTAATTATAGGCAATACCGAGGTACTACTTGACAAGAAACGATTGAAACGAGAAGATAAAAGATATAAGACGAAGTGCTTCTTGCATTAGGAACTATCTTCTTAATCTTAGATTGATTATTGGCTTAAAACTTAAAGGTGAATAAGTTTAACTAGGTTTGAACCCCGCGCTTCGCAGCGGGGTTTTTGTTGGTTCGTTGGAGGTTAAGTAGTTTTAACTCTTGGCTGAATTGCTAGAAATAATACCTACAAAGTTGGCAAAGCGCGGGTAAAGTTAAGATGTATTATACATACGTTAAGATAGCTGCATAGAGTGATGATACAAAAGAACTGCTGTTTGTTTTATAAATTTTTTCGGATGGGCTCTAGACGTTGCAGTTTGCTTGCAAAAGATGGCTTGTAACCCTTAGAGGAGCCCCACGCTTTGTTGATGTAACAAAAGATACCCCTTGCTTTTACTCGCCAGGCGAGGTTTGCTTCCAAAGATGGCTTGTAATCCTTGCTTCGTTGATTCCAAAAGATGAACCTGAATGTGTAGATGTAGGTTTACTTCCAAAAGATGGCTTGTAATCCTTGCTTCTAAAAGCTGTTGATTCCAAAAGATGAACCTGAATGTGTAGATGTGCACACTTACTGTTCTTTAGCCTTTTGTTTGAGGCGTTTGTCTGGACCTGTAATTGTGTTGTATATGCGGTTAAACGATGTAGAGAAAACATTTTGTTATTTTATACGTGGTTGTTAATATTTTTGTACCTTGTTCACGGGTTCTTTTTGGAGTTTTTACAGATAGGGTTGCTGGTGTGACTGATGAAGAGCTGGTATCATGTGTGGTAGATGTTGTTGTAGCTGTGGCTGATGGTGGTGCTTCATAAACTTTGTTCACTGTCATCTCTTCATTTTGGCTATCAGGCTTTAGGTGGATCTCGAATATGAAGGGTTTGTTTATTAGATTGATGAGTTCTGCAGGAAGTGTTTTTGGGTCACTGTTTTCCTCTGTGACAACCATGTCATAGCATGTTTTGTTGACAAGCGATGTGACGATGTTGTCGAAGAACACGGCTTCTGCGCTGCAGCTGTTGTCTGTGATTGTGGCGGTGAATCTGTAGCTGTTATAAGTAAATAAATAATGTGAGACTAATTGAACAAATAATGTTTCTAAGTTGAGTAAGCAAATCATATACTGCAATGAGCAAATAATAAGCTAATTAATAATAAGCTAATTAAAATCAAGGATTGAAAATTAATAAAGGCTACTGTGTTAAATCTATGTTAGTCATTTTAAATTGTATTTAACTTTAAGTGTTTGTGTTCCTTTAAATTAATTTAAGTATACTGCAATATTCATGTAATAAGCTAATCAAATCAAGGATTGAAAATTAATTTAAAATTGTATCTAACTTTAAGTATCTTAGTCATCTAAAATTAACTTAAATGTGTTGCTTTCCTTATATTTCATAAGTAAAACAGGTCATATAGGAACATTCAGATGTCTGTGAACTGCATAAAAGAAAAAGAGCACATACACATATCTATAAAATGATTTAATTTAAACATTCTTTTGTATTTGTAACGAATCAATGTCTACGTGTAGAAGTTTGGGTAAGAAGTGTGTTTTCTTAAATTGATTACCAGTAAGAGTGTTCGTCACGGAAGCCGTGAGCAGGACAATAGTATTGGTGGCCACCTTGGTACACTTTGTTTGGACATTTTATGCATGAAGGATAAAACCAGTCTTTTCCATCGCCACACGAATTTCTGCTATCGCACACAAACACATATGGGTTGTTACCTGTTGTCATAAAGAAAAATAAATTTAAGTAAAGAAGGTTGTAGTTAAATCCACTTTCATCTATGTAGGAATACTAAGATATTTATTACCCTTTTGGTATCGCACAACTGTTCCATAATCTTAGAAAGCTGTCTCAGATTTGATTCTGCATGTTCGTTTCTGCTTGGTGGTGATGGCATCTCATGTGCTGGCATATGTTTGAATCTAATTTTTTGAAAAATAATGTTGTTAGTGTTGGTTGGTGGTGAAGTTGCAAATATGTAGGTATTGGTGTACCTTTGGATTAACGTTGGTAGTTAGGCAATGCATGGATTGATATATGTCTCGGATGCATATGTGGAAGCTAGTTGTATTTCCCCTGAAAGCAAAAGTTATTTAGTGTTGTAACATGTGATTTTTTTAATTTTGTAGTGTTGGTTATTGATTTTGTAGTACCTCCAAATGTAGAAACCTTGAGAGATGTGATTGCTATTATTGTAGGGTCTGAGTCACCTTCAACTGCCTTTCGGTTGAAACCCATTGCAATTTCTTGCCATAATGCTACAGAGATGATTTTACCACTGTATAGACATAAACAACGCATATATAATGTCAAAGCATGTCCTGTTTTATCTTAAATTTAGTTTTAGAGTTTCTATGTTTTTTAATAATTTTTCGCCAACGGATAACCAGGATGCAAAAAAGTTACATACAAATTCAACTTCTAGCTTAAAAAAAAAACTTAAAACAGTTTACAGAAAGTCAACGGTGAGTTGGTTAAGTTTTGTCATGAACAACTAATATAGATTATACGTGGCAAAAAAGTTACATAAAATTTAACTTCTAGCTTAAAAAAAACTTAAAACAGTTTACAGAAACTCAATGGTGAGTTGGTTAAGTTTTGTTATGAACAAATAATATAGATTATACGTGGATTTATTAGGTTTCTATGTTTACTGCAAAAGACTAAAATTTTATTGTTCCTGTGATTGAAAATACAAATCATAATAATCAATTAGGGGCTGTTTGGTAGGCTATGAATCATTAAGTGCTGAATGGTTAAGAGGTCTGAATGGTTAAGAGGCTCTGAACCAGTAAGTGCTGAATCAAAATGTGCTGTTTGGTTGAATCTCTGAATGACTGTACAAAATGACAATTTTACCCCTCTGAATCAATTTTACCCCTCTGAACAAAAAACATAGCATATAGCCGTCATAAGTCATAACAGTCCCCGTTGAAATAATAACAAATGTTCGTATTCACATTGAGCATCAATATCATACAAAACTAATCAATCCAAATCGCCATCTCATTCATCGAAAAAACCTTTAAAATCCTGTATCGAAGCATTTCATCAAACACCTTCTCTGCAGCATTGAGCATCAATATCATACAAAACTAATCAATATCATACACCTCTCTGAAGCATTTCATCAAACACCTTCTCTGCACCTCTCTGAAGCATTTCAACATTGAGCATCAATATCATACAAACTAATCAATATCATACACCTCTCTGAAGCATTTCATCAAACACCTTCTCTGCACCATCCAAATCTTTGTTCTTTTTGAACACCTTCAAAGTCACATTGTAAAGAACAACCTCCCTACTCAAATCACACCTATCCTGAAAGTATTTAAGCACAATTCGAGCCGTTCGAGGGTTCGACAAGTTAGTAAGAACAACAACACCATCTTGTTCAACTAATTTATCACCTAAACTACCATCTAGTATGCTAAAGATGTCTTCTTCAACAGGCAAACACGAATTCAAAGCTTCTGCTACTTGGGTAAGAGTAGTGTACCTCGAATCATACGATTCCTGCTTAAAGTGTGAAGCTTTGGGGCTATTGGGGTTAACCCTGGAGGGTAGGTAGGGCGGAGCAACGGGCGGTGGCCGCCGTGGAGGTTGAAGTCGCCGCCGTGGAGGTTGAAGTCGCCGTCGTGAAGGTGAATCGGAGATGGAACAGGCTGATTCTTGTAAAGACGATTCTCGAATGGGGTAACAAGCAGCGAAAGACGATTCACGATGGGGTACCAAGCAGCGAAAGACGAGGTGGAGCGGCGGCTGGATGGCGACGGGGGTGGCGGCGCCGGTGGAGCGACGGCAAGGGGCGACGGCGACGTGGGTGTCGGCGACGGTGGAGCGACGGCCAGAAGTTGCAGGTCGGGTGGGAGGGAAGGGTGGGTAGCGAATGAGACCATTCAGAGGTGAGGGGTATTTGTGTACGATTTTCATTCAGCATCTCTTCATCTCTTAACCATTCAGTACTGAATGGGATCATTCAGAGGTGATTTTTTTTTGAAACAAACACATACATCACTTAACCATTCAGAGAAAAGAAAGAAATAATCATTACCTCTATATTAGTAATTTTTTAGGAGAAAACAGTTAATGAACACATTCTTTTCCATACTATAACAGTGCCGTCGACAACCTTGTTGGATGTTTTGCCTTCTAAACAGACGAAACCTGTAACTCTGTAGCAAGCTTTAGGTCGGATAAGGTCATTGAAGTGTGCTCCGCTCTGCGCATCGGTAGCGGCTTCTATAGCGTCTCCCTGAAATATAAAGGCGAACTTTAGTTAGATATTTGCGGGTAACTATTAAGACAATAGCATAGTGAATACATTGTAACTTACATGTTCGTCTACAAATAACAAATGAAACTCAGACCGCATGTACATCTTCCATTTTTTTATGATTCTAACTTCAATAGTACCGGTTTTGCATTTGGATGTGAGATCTGCTATTCTTTGAATGGCCATGTTAGCTTTCCTGCATGTGACGTATTTCATCTAAAAAATCTGAGTAAACTATATTTTTGGTCACATTAGCAGGTGTTTCGTCAGATGATTCTATGTAAACTTTTAAAGCATTCGGTGAAGTCGACCTTGAGAAAGCTACATATAATTGGCCATGACTGAAAACAGGCTGTGGTAAGTAAACACCAATTTTGTTCAAAGATTGTCCCTGGCTTTTGTTAATTGTCATTGCATAGCAAAGTTTAATGGGAAATTGCTTTTGTTTAAACATAAATGGAAGCTCTGGGTCAGTGTGAGTTAGAACTATTCTTGGTATGTACACCTTATGCCCTGCCGCCGTGCCAGTGATAACTTGTGCTTCGAGGACTCTTGGAAGTAGCTGTGTTATGATCAGTCTTGTCCCATTGCAAAGACCAGCACTTTGATTCAAATTTCGTAGTAGGATAACGGGTGTTCTAACTTTAAGCTTCAAGTTGTGTGGTGGTAATCCGTTGAAGTTCAATTCATTCAGATACTCAACTGGATATAGAAGTTCGAGATCACCTCGAATTTTTGAATGAGGCACGATTGAGTCAGTGCTTAAGTAAGCGCTATAGTCACCAGAAGACATGTTTAGAATCATCAAGTTCACCATATCAGTAGTTTCATTTTTCGGACAGACAATTGCCTTTTCAGAAAGATTTTCAGGTGTGGGCTTTTCTATGGTTTTATTATCATATATGAATTGAATAAGATTATGCAAAGATGCATCAGTGTGAGGTATCATAAATTTTGATAGGATTTCTATAAATCTAGCATTGCTGGGGTTGTGCACATCTAAAGTCCCACTTGTTCCATTCCCTATATCCAGAAGCCAAGACGCAAAGGCTACGGTATCATCAACGTCGGTTGTGTTTTGCTTTGAATGACGCAAACGCATGTTCTCTGTTAATGTGACCACCCTAAACTTATTCCACACATACGACTTGGGCAACGAAGATGCTATGATGTCTTGTTTGTTTGCTTTACGTTTCACAGGCAATGTTTGCCTAAAATCACCTCCTAAGAGTAAAGATTTACCACCGAAAGGCGAGGCATTATCATCAAGTATGTCTCTAAGCGTTCTATCTAAAGCCTCGAAACATCAACAGTCATTCATTGGAGCCTCGTCCCAAATTATAAGTGACGCCTCAATCAAAAGACTTGCAAGTTGACCGTTTTTCTTTACGTGACATATGCTTTCCTCTGTCATCTCTAATGGTATTTTAAAACGTGAATGAGCAGTTCTGCCAGACGGCATTAGCAAAGATGCAATTCCAGAGGCTACAACCGCAAGTACTATCTTTTCCTTAGATCGCAAAGCATTAATAATTACAGTCCACAGGAAAGTCTTTCCTATCCCTCCATGACCATAGACGAACATTAGAATTTGCTTGTTATTTTTAACTGAACCAATAACATTTTCATACACAAAAGCTGCTTCCCTTGAAGACTATTCTTTTGATGTTCATGCTCAAGAGCAAGATTTTCTCTGTCGTAATTTCTTTCCTCCATCAAAAGCCTGTTTTTAAGCCTCTGAAGTAACTCTGGACGTGGAGATGGTAAGCCGTAATCTACAAGCGATGATGGAGTGGAATTTGAGTTCAAAAGGAGTTCAATTTCATAAAGAACATACTGTTGAAGATCTTCAAAGCTGATATGTGTTTCTGAAGGATTTTGTGTCATATGAAGCTGACGTGCAACGTCATCTGTCATACGTTGCCATTGACGGTCCCACAAGTTGATTGGACTTGAAATTTCACAATAAAGCAACATATGAGTGAAAAGGGATATCAGCTCTGAGGCAGTTGCCCATGTAGCAGCTTCTTCAAAAGCCTGGCACCATTCACTATCATCCTCAAGCAAACCTAATCTCTCGCATGCGGCTCGATAGGTAGAATGTGTTACACCACATACTATCCTAATGTCTGCAAAACTCCTACATCCAACCTGATAGCGTAACAACAAACGTAAGAAGAACAATTCTCCACAGGTAGGATGAACATAAATCAATCTTCCAACAGTAGGGTTAGTATCTCTAACCCTACGAAGCCATCGCTTTCTATTTTTATCCCATCTATACTCCGAAAGGTAGTTAACATATCGAAGATGTCTGCCACCTGCGTCAACTTCGTTGTTTGCTAACCATTATGTCAATGTGGTCCTTTTACCACCTGTATTGTCGAGTATCTCTTGCAAATGATGATTATCCTTAAAACTTACATTCTGCATGTTTTCTAAGTATACTGACAGAACTTGAACGGCTGGGTTTCTATGATGAATTGGAAAGTCCAAGATTCTCCAACATGCTTCATGTGGACATATAAAACGACCGTCAATGTAGTTTTTAACCTCATCTATAGCAACATCGGACGAAGACATTCCCTCCGCATAATGTGCAGCAGACATGGTGATTGTAAATCTAACCCGGTCAGCACCTTTGGATATTTATTTAAACAAATGTTTAATCACCATATTCCAACCGCAATACTTGACATTAATATGAGCATGAAATCTTAGACACAAATCTTTATTGTAAGGGACCACGTATGAGTTGTCTAGCAAGATTCCCCCTTTATTTGCAGAAACAGAATTCATACGCCTTCTATAACGAACATACCCATTATTGTCAAACACAGTGCTCGATGTACAAGCTTTAGGGAATCTTTTTGAACAACTACCATTAACCATGCATGGAGCATAAGGTCTAGCCAAACCACACGGTCCATGCATCATAAAGTCTGTGACAATCATATGAAGCTCAGGTGAAGATACAGGATCAGGTATCTCAGCAGATATATACTGATCAACCTGGCTGCTGTCATGAATTTTGAATGCCTCTGCAACCCATAAAAGCATATGACAATATGGAAGTCCTCTTTTCTGGAATTCGATCATATACAAATCTGCAACTACCTTACCAAAAGGACGTTCCACTCTCAAGAAGTCCAACATTTCCTTCACTTTAATTCTAAAAATTCGAGCAACAATGTCCGGCCTATCTTGAGGTTTGAGTGGCGAACGGGATGCGAAATATCTCGTTATCTCTGGCCACCTTACATTACAAGTGAAAGTTATGAAGTACTGAGGGTTCCCATGAACGCAACGTATAATAAGGGCGTCTTGATAATGTTTGTACATGTAACGTGGACCACCAGTAAATGAAGCCGGAAGGACAACACGTTTTCCAATAGAACGACCCTCGGTATCCCCTCTCAACACCGCGTCATGAACGCCCTGAAGGAACTCCGTTCTAAAGAGATTTTGATTAGATCTTATATAATCTAGGCGTCCTTGTTCCATGCATATGTATGCATCTACCAGAAATTGTTGGAAAAGGCGACCTCCATTCAATAACAAAGAGTAAACATCGGGTCGATCATGAATTAAGAAACTGTAATACATGTTCATGGATAACTTCTTATAATCGCCCATCTCGTCACCAGCGAGCCTAAGGTGAGGACTCCATCCACTTTCACTGTAACACCCGGAAGATTTTCCAAGCAGGTCAAATAATAATAATGGGCTTAGATAAGACCATTTAATAAAATGGGATGATTGTGAGTGTTAGACCGAGTAAACCCTTCGGGTCACGAGTTTAACGAGTTTTAGGGTCACGGGAAGGCCTGATATATATATAGATGGACCAGCTGAGCAACTCTCATTTTGCACTCAACACCCATTTCTAGAGAGAAAGTGTAGAGAGAGAAAGTGTAGAGAGAGAAAGTGTAGAGAGAGAAGTGTAGAGAGTGAAAGTGTAGAGAGAGAAAGTGTCGGATCGAGGCTCGGTTGGTTAGAGATCGAAGGCTGGCGTTTGTGGACTCCTAAACAACAAGAATCAAGGTAAGAAACATAGTATAATTGCTCCATTTAGTGAAAAACCCGGGTTTGGGTTTTGGGGGTTTTAAAAGTGGCACAAATCGCCCAAAAACGCACGATTTTGGGTAAGAAAACATGTAATAAGCTTAGATATAGCTTCCTGGATGACAACCCAAGGGTTTGGGTGGAAAAGATTGGATTTTTGGGTTAAAATGGGCTAATTCGTAAATTTCAGCTCGTTCTGCAAATTTAAGCACTCATCCAGCGAAACTATGCAGCAAAATTAGTAGTTTCAGCGAGACTACAGTTTCGCTGCAGCGAAACTATACTTTTGCCTGGGTGAAACTATAGTTTCTATGATAACTTCTCCGGTGCCCAGGTTAACCCTTAGACATTGCGAAACTAGGGAATTCCAACGAAAGTTGGGCGCTTAAGGCAGCGAATCTGTTCAGCGAAACTGGCGGAATGCTGCCCAGCGAAATTAGCAGCGAAACTGCTAATTCGCCTAGAGAAACTACACTTTCGCTTAGGCGAAACTATGGGCGAAACTATTAGCAAAATTAGGCAGAAATTAACTCTTTTGAACGTTAACATATCTGCAGGCAGTGTAGTGTGACCCTCATCTTTAAAGTTTGATTGAGAAGCTGCCTACCAAGCACAGGTGAGTTTCTAGGACCCCTCATTTACTTGTTTTAAACGATTTTGGGGCTGGAACACATATAAACCTGTTTATGGAATTATGTATGTTTGACCTATTTGAGGTATAATCACTAGTAGTAGGCTTAAGGTACGATTGTGGCTTGTATGTGTTTGTATGATGTGTTAGTATGAGTTCCCAAGGTTTAGGAGGGACAATTAGAGCTGTTGCACCCGAGGAGATGCATAGTCAAGTCTCGGCTTTCGGGATAAATGCGGAAGTAAGTCCTTACGTGGACGTTTCCGTAAGTTCCTGTAGATGACTGTTGATGTAGGCTAAGTATGTATGAGGCCATGTATGATGATGTATGATTGATATATGTGTGTGTGTTCCTTATGATGATGTATGTATATCTTTCACGACTCATGTATTATGACAAGGAATGAACGATGTATTATGTAACGTAAAGTGAAAGATAAAGAAAGAGGAACATGATGATGAATGCATATATTAATGAATGAATGAATGAGTGAACGATGATGAATACATGCATTAACGAACAAACGAATTAAGTGTTGCAACATTGAATAAGTCGATTGGTCTTTCTTTGTGATTGGCCATGGTCATGGTACCTCTACCGCTTACCTACTAGTACTGTGGCATACGCTTAGATTCACGGCCCAGTAGCTAAGGCTACTGTGGCATACGCTCTATTGATTTACGGCCCAGTAGGTAAGACTGATCGGGGTATAGCATATGGTATTGGTACATCAGAATTCAATGTGCAAGTAAGGATGAAATGGGATCCTTGTCATTCGACCACAGTAATCATAGCCGAGTGCTATGAAGTGGGTAAAGCCTGACATGATCCATATGAGAAGTTAAAGATGATGATGTATAAAGAATGATGAAGATAATAATGAATATTATCTCTGTGTACGTATGATGTATGATCATGTGAAAGAATGGTTTCTAATGGAAATATAATATGTTTATTATAAAACTAGAACTCACTCAGCAACACTGACTTTTTCTGTGTTTCCAGTTGGCAGGTAGCGTTGCTGGGGATGGCACGAGGCGGCTACTCAGCTCTTTTGGGATGGCATTCTCCATTTGATAATGCTGCCATGCAATGTATTGTGGGCACATAAAGCACGCAACACATTATGTTGCATGCAAGTGCAAGATTCCTTAGGGTTCCGATGTACGGGATTGCTTAAGGAATCTTCTTCATGATGAAAAATTTTATATTTTTATACTAGAGGTCACTGTTTATGACCCTATGATTGTTGAGGATTCACATAAACGGGATTACTTAAGAAATGCTCGGTTTCATATGCTTAAGCAACAATCATAGTAAAAGTTAGGCATTGTAAAGAAGGCTTGTATTTTGTATTTAAATCACGATGTAATGCATTGTAAAAGCTTTTATGATGAAATAAGAATGACCCTTTTTATCAATTCCGCTGCATTATTTTATTAAGTTTATATCAAATATATGTTTTATGTGTGATGACGACCAACTGTGAGGTGCCCGGGAGCGGGGCCTTACAAGTTGGTATCAGAGCCAAAGTTTAAGTGAAATGGGTAAAATTTTCAAATAAACCTAAACTTAAACTGAAAATAGGACAGAAAGGAAGGGAATGCCATCTGAGTAGCTGCGTGCCATCAGGTATTTTCTTAAATATTAACCGGTATTACGTGTGTATGTATGTGGTATACGTGTGCTGTTAGATTTAGATGCTAGTGTAGTCAGGACGGGTGATGCTCAGGGTGTGAAGAGTAAAGTAAGTGGCTAATCATAACTGGCCAATGTAATTAGGGACTTACTATGCTTGACATAAACTGAGCTATTTCCTTGAATAACCATGTTAGTATTTGAACCTTTCAGTGTGAGGTAGAAAATGGCTGGTGGTAGATCTTCCAAAGCTTCCCGGGGTGGAGGCGGTGGCAGACGTGGTGCTGAACCATGAGCCACAAGAGGAAGACCTAGGGTGGAGAAAGTGGTTCATGAAGAACCCGATACTCCTCATCAGGAGGGGGTAGATGAGAGCATTAACTTGAGAGCCTCGGTAAAAGAGGCAGTGGTTGAGGAGGTACATCAGGTCATGCAGACGATCTTACCGTCTGTGGTGACCGAGGTAATTAAGGCTGTCAGGGAAGGTGAAAGAAAAGAGAGGAACAGGTCCTCAGAAGACAGGAGCAACAAGAGCCGGAAACGGTTCTATCTGATAATGAAGAGGAAGAGGAGGAGGAGCCGGTACGAGAGCCAACACGGGGTTGTAATTACGGGGCATTCATGAGGTGCAAGCCCCCTACTTTTGACGGCTCTGGCACTGCGGCTGATGCTCACCAATGGGTGAGGGAAATGGAAGCTGTCCTCGATATTAGTGATTGTCAGGAGGACAAGAAGGTGAAGTTTTCTACCCACTCTTTCACGGGGTCGGCCTTATGCTGGAGGGACAACATAGTCCAGGCCGAGGGTAGCAGGACCATCGGAAGAATGAAGTGGTCCGAGTTGAAAAGGATGGTGATCGAGGAGTTCAGTCCTCGTCGGGAAATGGACAAAGTTGAGAGAGTGTTCCTGCAGTTGGAGGCGGGGACAATGACCCACCAACAGTACACCACCAAATTCAACAAGATGGCGAGAATGGTGCCGGATCAGGTGACGCCGGTGTCTCGAAAGATCAACCGGTATATTCAGGGGCTGCCAGCCGACATCCGCAGGCATTTGATTACTGCTCGACTGAGCACCTTTAGGTCGGCAGTGGATTTGGCAGGAAGGCTATATGATGAGCGGGCCGTGGTGGTGGTGAAGGCTGAGGGCAGTAAGAAGGGAGGTGGTAAGAGAAACTGGCAGGGGAAGAGGTTTGGTCGAGGTGACACCTCGACGAGTAACAAGAAGGCAAGGGTGGATGACCGCTGTGTGGTCATGTCTGGAGCTGGGATGAGGAAGTGTGGCCAATGTGGAAGAGAGCACTCGGGGGAGTGCAAGTGGGGATCAAATATCTGCTTTAAATGTGGGAAGACAGGGCATATGGCCAAGGATTACCGGGCAGGCAAATGTTTTAACTGTGGGGAAAGTGGTCATATGAGCAGAGACTGCAAGAAGCCGAGGGCTGAGGGCTCAGGGGTGAAAAAGACGGAGGAGAAGAACCAAGGGCAAAGGCCAGGGCATTCACGATGACGCAAGAGGAGGCTAGGACGGACCCTGACGTTGTGTCCTGGTACGTTCCTGATAAACCAAACTTTAGCCTCTGTATTATTTGATTCGGGTGCCAGTAGGAGTTTTATTTCTACTACCTTCCGTGCTAAACTGTCTGTTGGAAGTAAATGCCTCGATGAGTCCTTTGATGTAGAAACTGCTATTGGTAAATCCACTAGGGTTACGGATGTGATAGAGGACTGTGCCATAGAATTAGAAGGTCATAGGTTTACTGCCAAGTTACATGTGATGCCCCTAGGAGGATTTGATGTAGTATTAGGGATGGATTGGTTAGCAATCTATGAAGCGAATATCGTGTGCTGAAAGAAGATGATAAGACTGACGGCGGCTGACGGGAGTCCGGTGACAATATACGGCGATCGGGTTACGATGATTCCAAAAGTGATCTCGATGGCGGTGGTGGGAAAGTGTATGAGGCGCGGATGTAGTGCCTACTTATGTTATGTAAAGGATGCGGAGGAGCCAACACCACAACTATCCGATGTACCGGTAGTGTGTGAATTTCCAGACGTGTTCCCGGAAGACCTATCGGGATTGCCACCTGACCGAGAGATCGAGTTCCAGATCGACCTGATACCGGGTGCCCAACCTGTCGCCAAGGCACCATACCGATTGGCTCCGACGGAAATGAAAGAATTGATGGAGCAGTTGCAAGAACTGCTAGATAAGGGGTTCATTAGGACGAGTATCTCACCTTGGGGTGCTCCGGTTCTGTTCGTAAAGAAGAAAGACGGTAGTATGAGGATGTGCATCGACTACCACTAGCTGAATAAGCTAACGGTGAAGAACAGATACCCCTTGCCGAGAATCGATGATCTGTTCGATCAGCTTCAAGGCGCCAGTTGGTTTTCACGAATAGATCTTCGATCGGGTTATCATCAGCTGAAAGTGAAGGAACAAGACATCCCTAAAACAGCTTTTCGTACACGCTACGGTCACTACGAGTTTCTTGTCATGTCATTTGGTTTGACTAATGCGCCAGCTGCTTTTATGGATTTGATGAATCGAGTGTGTCGGCAGATGTTGGACAAATCAGTGATTGTATTTATTGACGATATCCTGATTTATTCAAGAAGCAAAACGGAGCATGCCGGTCACATTCGAGAAGTGCTAGAAACGTTGAGAAGGGAGAAATTGTACGCCAAGTTCTCCAAGTGCGCATTCTGGTTGTGCGAGGTTCAATTTTTGGGTCACGTGGTTAATCCGGAGGGGATTATGGTCGATCTGGCGAAGGTGGAAGCAGTAATACAATGGAAGTCTCCAAAGACACCATCCGAGATCCGTAGTTTCTTGGGTTTAGCGGGCTACTACAGAAGATTCATTCAAGACTTCTCCAAGATTGCTTCTCCACTGACCAAGTTGACCCGAAGAGATGTGAAGTTTGTATGGGGTCAGGCTCAGGAAAAGGCGTTTGAAGATTTAAAAGCGAAGTTGACCCAAGCTCCGGTGTTGGCATTACCCGATGGAAGCGAAGACTTGGTGGTTTATTCCGATGCTTCCTGTTCGGGGTTGGGGTGCGTATTAATGCAAAGGGGAAGGTGATAGCCTATGCATCCCGACAGCGAAAGTTCATGAGGTTAACTACCCCACTCATGACCTGGAGCTAGCAGCCGTGGTCTTTGCATTGAAGATTTGGAGGCACTATCTATACGGGACGAAGTGCACCATCTTTACTGACCACAAAAGCTTGAAGTATTTCTTCGAGCAGAAAGATCTGAACATGAGGCAAAGGCAATGGTTAGAGCTGATAAAAGACTACGATTGCGAGATCCACTACCATCCGGGCAAAGCCAACGTGGTGGCGGATGCCCTTAGCCGAAAGGAAAGGCCCGAGCCGATCCGGGTGAAGGCTTATTAGCTAATCATGACCTCTGATGTGATGACACAGGTTAAGGAGTTCCAAGACGAGGCTTTGAAAGAAGAACGTCTTAACTCAGAAAGGATGAGAGGTCTAGTTACAGAACTGGGTGAGAACACTCTTGGTGTTAAGACCCGATTTGGGCGAATGTGGATTCCTCGGTACGGGGGTCTACGTGGAAAGATCATGGATGAGGCCCATAAGACTCGATATTCCATTCACCTTGGTGCTACCAAGATGTACCAAGACATGAAGAAAGATTATTGGTGGCCGGGTATGAAGCGTGACGTGGTGGAGTATGTGAGTAAGTGCCTGACTTGTTTACAAGTAAAGGCAGAACACCAGAAACCCTACGGGAAGATCCAACCGTTGGATATACCCGAGTGGAAGTGGGAGCACATCACCATGGATTTCATCACGAAGCTACCATGTACCCTGAAAGGGTATGATACTATATGGGTGATAGTCGACCGTTTGAAGAAAAGCGCTCACTTCCTACCGATCCGCGAGACGTATTCGTCCGAAAGATTGGCGGATCTGTTCATCAAAGAAATCGTAGCTCGTCATGGCGTGTCGGTGTCCATTGTGTCGGATCGTGACACCCGTTTTACATCGAAATTCTGGAAGAGATTCCATGACGCGATGGGGACGAGACTACATATCAGCACGGCTTACCACCCTCAGACGGACGGTCAGTCTGAGAGGATGATCCAGACACTCGAAGACATGCTTCGCGCGTGCGTGATCGATTTTGGAGGAAGTTGGGATAATCACTTACCGTTAGCAGAATTCTCGTACAATAACAGTTATCATGCCAGCATTGGCATGCCACCTTACGAGATGCTGTACGGTATGAAATGTAGAATACCCGTATGTTGGGGAGACATTGGGCAGAAGGAACTGGGAGGTGTCGAAGTTGTTGAAGCAACGACTGAGAAGTTAGAAAAGATCAAAGTCTTCATGAAGGCGGCGAAAGATAGGCAAAAGTCGTATGCTGACAAAAGGCGAAGGCCGATAGAGTTCAAGGTTGGTGACCGAGTCATGTTGAAGGTCTCGCCCTGGAAAGGCATTATCCGATTCAGGAAACGAGGCAAGCTAAGCCCAAGGTATATAGGACCTTTTTGAATCATTGCTCGAGTAGGAGAGGTGGCCTATAGATTGGATCTACCAGATGAGTTAAGTGGAATTCACCCGACCTTCCACGTATCTCATCTGAGGAAGTGTTTGGCGGACGAGGATATGATCGTACCACTGGAGGATATGGAGGTGGACGAATGGCTCAACTATGTGGAGCAACCAGTGGCGATCATAGACCGAAAGGAGAAAAGGCTGAGGAATAAAACGGTTCCTCTTGTGCGTGTACAGTGGAAGCATAGAAAGGGATCGAAGTCTATGTGGGATACTGAGGAAGAGATGAGACAACATTACCCACGTCTGTTTGAGGAATAACAGGTTTCGGGGATGAAACCTTTATAAGGGGGTGGACTTGTAACACCCGGAAGATTTTCCAAGCAGGTCAAATAATAATAATGGGCTTAGATAAGACCATTTAATAAAATAGGATGATTGTGAGTGTTAGACCGAGTAAACCCTTCGGGTCACGAGTTTAACGAGTTTTAGGGTCACGGGAACGCCTGATATATATATAGATGGACCAGCTGAGCAACTCTCATTTTGCACTCAACACCCATTTCTAAAGAGAGAAAGTGTAGAGAGAGAAAGTGTCGGATCAAGGCTCGGTTGGTTAGAGATCGAAGGCTGGCTTTTGTGGACTCCTAAACAACAAGAATCAAGGTAAGAAACGTAGTATAATTGCTCCATTTAGTGAAAAACCCGGATTTGGGTTTGGGGGTTTTAAAAGTGGCACAAATCGCCCAAAAACGCACGATTTTGGGTAAGAAAACAGGTAATAAGCATACATATAGCTTCCTGGATGATAACCAAGGGTTTGGGTGGAAAAGATTGGATTTTTGGGTTAAAATGGGCTGATTCGTAAATTTCAGCTCGTTCTGCGAATTTAAGCACTCATCCAGCGAAACTATGCAGCGAAATTATAGTTTCAGCGAGACTACAGTTTCGCTGCAGCGAAACTATACTTTCGCCTGGGCGAAACTATAGTTTCTATGATAACTTCGCCGGTGCCCAGGTTAACCCTTAGACATTGCAAAACTAGGGAATTCCAACGAAAGTTGGGCGCTTAAGGCAGCGAATCTGTTCAGCAAAACTGGCGGAATGCTGCCCAGCAAATTAGCAGCGAAACTGCTAATTCGCCTAGCGAAACTACACTTTCGCTTAGGCGAAACTATGGGCGGAACTATTAGCAAAATTAGGCAGAAATTAACTCTTTTGAACGTTAACATATCTGCAGGCAGTGTAGTGTGACCCTCATCTTTAAAGTTTGATTGAGAAGCTGCCTACCAAGCACAGGTGAGTTTCTAGGACCCCTCATTTACTTGTTTTAAACGATTTTGGGGCTGGAACACATATAAACCTGTTTATGGAATTATGTATGTTTGACCTATTTGAGGTATAATCATGAGTAGTAGGCTTAAGGTACGATTGTGGCCTGTATGTGTTTGTATGATGTGTTAGTATGAGTTCCCAAGGTTTAGGAGGGACAATTAGAGCTGTTGCACCCGAGGAGATGCATAGTCAAGTCCCGGCTTCGGGATAAATGCGGAAGTAAGTCCTTACGTGGACGTTTCCGTAAGTGCCCGTAGATGACTGTTGATGTAGGCTAAGTATGTATGAGGCCATGTATGATGATGTACGATTGATATACGTGTGTGTGTTCCTTATGATGATGTATGTATATCTTTCACGACTCATGTATTATGACAAGGAATGAACGAAGTATTATGTAATGTAAAGTGAAAGATAAAGAAAGAGGAACATGATGATGAATGCATGTATTAATGAATGAATGAATGAGTGAACGATGATGAATACATGCATTAACGAACAAACGAATTAAGTCTTGCAACATTGAATAAGTCGATTGGTCTTTTTTTGTGATTGGTCATGGTCATGGTACCTCTACCGCTTACCTACTAGTACTGTGGCATACGTTTAGATTCACGGCCCAGTAGCTAAGGCTACTGTGGCATACGCTATATTAATATACGGCCCAGTAGCTAAGACTGATCGGGGTATAGCATATGGTATTGGTACATCAGAATTCAACGTGCAAGTAAGGATGAAACGGATCCTTGTCATTCGACCACAGTAATCATAGCCGAGTGCTATGAAGTGGGTAAAGCCTGACAGGATCCATATGAGAAGTTAAAGATGATGATGTATAACGAATGATGAAGATAATAATGAATATTATCTCTGTGTACGTATGATGTATGATCATGTGAAAGAATGGTTTCTAATGGAAATATAATATGTTTATTATAAAACTAGAACTCACTCAGCAACGCTGACTTTTTATGTGTTTCCAGTTGGCAGGTAGCGTTGCTGGGGATGGCACGAGGCGGCTACTCAGCTCTTTTGGGATGGCATTCTCCTTTTGATAATGCTGCCACGCAATGTGTTGTGGGCACATAAAGCACGCAACACATTATGTTGCATGCAAGTGCAAGATTCCTTAGGGTTCCGATGTACGGGATTGCTTAAGGAATCTTCTTCATGATGAAAAATTTATATTTTTATACTAGAGGTCACTGTTTATGACCATATGATTGTTGAGGATTCACATAAACGGGATTACTTAAGAAATCTTCGGTTTCATATGCTTTAGCAACAATCATAGTAAAAGTTAGGCATTGTAAAGAAGGCTTGTATTTTGTATTTAAATCACGATGTAATGCATTGTAAAAGCTTTTATGATGAAATGAGAATGGCCCTTTTTATCAATTCCGCTGCATTATTTTATTAAGTTTATATCAAATATATGTTTTATGTGTGATGACGACCAACTGTGAGGTGCCCGGGAGCGGGGCCTTACATTCACCATACAAGAATAGCAATGGATATTGCAATGGCATGTACAATGGATGTAACTTATTTATGCGTTGAGGAAATCCATCCTTAGCCTGAATGACAATGTCAAAATCATGTGCAGGCGGGGAACTATCCAGAACAATCGCTCCTAAAGTACCAGCAACAGGAGAATCATACGATCGCTCATTCACAGAACTAAAAAGCCTAATTGAAAATTCAGGAATGGAAGCCTGATCACAAAGATCTCTTGCAGAACGGAAAAGCTTTACCAAAGAATTAAGATCATCTAACAAAGACATAAGAAGTTGCACAATTTCGACACGCACACGCGAACATTCATCTCCCCCAAATAAATGCAGCCTATTCGAAAGTTCATTCTCAGTGTCATACACATACATCTGCAGAAAACGTGGCCTTTCATCCTGCGAAGGGAATAATGTTCCAATCCAATGACACACTTGTCCTTCTACTCTAAACACATAAGGAGCTGACCCACTATTAATCGAATCATCTACACAAGCTCCAAAAGAAATCATAGTGAACATCGAATTATGGACGCGAATGTTAACAAGAAAATCAGCCTGCCGAAACAGTTCTTTGACGATCGTTGGCGGATCCTTAGGCAAAACCAGACGCACACGACCAACCTTGCAACATTGATTGTACCTAGGATTTCTATTCCGTGGGACATAACTCACACGCTCAACAGACCAAAAGAAGCTCCACAAAACTCGCAAGAATATTCAGGGTCACCACAATCAACATATACATACGATCTACCATTAAGACCTGAAGAGGCACTCGCAGAAGTCAACGTACGATCGGACGGCAAAAGAGATGTAGAAGGCTGACAACGCCTACTAGTAACAGTACCTACTTCTACATTACTTCCAGTAAGATCTAAGGTTGTATTAGAGGATGAAGGCAAATCATAATTATCATCTAACCAAATAGAAGATGGCATATAGACAATTACAATACAATATTATCTAAACGTACGGATAGACAACACAAACACGCATGCGTATAACTTAGAGCACATACCTATTATAGACAATTCTAATATCATAAAACAAAACAATAAAGCAAACAAAACAGCAAAACAAACCAAAAACACAGGAGTAAAAACAAAACCCAAACGCAACGTAGTAGCTCAAGTATATAATCACAAGCCGCAAAATAGTTTGTAAAAAAAATAAAAAAATGTACGAACAATACTAACGATAATCAAAACATTAATTGTGCAGCATACACCAACTAACAAATGGAAGGACTTTAAAAAAGCATAAAGTCAAACAAATCTAGGAATCTAAATCAGTCATTACTATAACAGAAAATATAATGGGTATTTATTAAAGTAACGAAAGTTGAATATGTATCAAACGATATGATGGTAAAGGATATCGCTGTGCCTACAGCACCAAATAGCACAACGGTCATGAAATTGCGGAAAAATTGTTTCTTTTTAACCTGGAACCTGTTGATTTATCATTGCAAAAATAATTAGAACAGCTTTATAACCATCAAATGTTGAAAAAATACAAAAACAGAAGCACAAAGTATATATGTACGTATGTATGTGCAGTGAGTACGCGTATATGAACATGTGCACGAGTCAAAAAGAAGAATCATAAGGATCACACAACCACCTTAAAGTCTCAGTTTGTTATGACTCAGCTCCTTTAAAGCATGAATTCACATCAGGCACCAGCAAGGTGATTAAAATAGAAGGCAAATACATCATAAATGTAGTCTTAGGCCCATTGACCAATATGTAATCTTTTTGACACCACAATAGCAGACCATACAAAGTGCATGCAAGGAATATATAATTCAAGTCTAATCACCTCTTCAGCATGCAATATAAATCATAGCTATTTCTTATAAGATTGATTGCTGCCTATTGATACATAATAAAGTGCACCTAATTTATAAAACCATATCTGTGTGGTGTATGCATGTGCTTGTTACTTCATTTTAATAAAATTACAGCTCCATAGTTTGCAAAGTTTTAAAAGTATCTTATATGATGAGGATTTTGCAGGTACTCATCCAAGTATGTGGTCTAATTGAGAATACACTTATTAGAGACATGGTGGGGGCTAGTATTTGTGAGCTGCACTGGTATGATATTTTTCTTTTTCTCATGTGCTATTTTGCAAGGTCTTTTTCTAAACTCTGTGCAATATAAGTCATAGTCATTCCTCGTACCATCGGCTATTGCTAACTAACATTACACTGTTCATAAATAGTTTCTACATATCGCACTACATAAGTGCATAGCCATTCCAAAGTGTTGAAATTGTGAACCTGCAACTTTGAAACACAGGTTACCAAAGCATACCAAACTGCTAATGTTCTCTTTGAGGTTTTAAAGGCTATTAATCAAAGTCAAGCAGTGGAGGTTGATCATGAGGTGAAATGAAAACTATACCAAATGTGTAAATTATGATAATTTAAACATAACTAAAAACACACCAAATCTGTAAATTATCATACCATAATCGAACCAGCATGATTCCAAATCCACTGTATGTTTCGGTAAGCCCAAAAGAAACAGAGACAAGAGGTTTTTGAAATTGTTTTAGACTATCGGCACAAGTAGAATCAGGACATTATATACAAGATTGGGATGATCTTCAACTACACCACTACACCTTCTTTATAAAACATAAAGCAGATCAAAACATAAATTAACGGGACAGTAACATTTGTTTCTTCTTCTACAAAAGGACATAAACATATATCGTGTTCATCACCAGTCATCCACACAGAACACACTCAAATCAACAACACACAAGAACACACGCGAAGCCGTAAAAAGAAGAACACAGGAACCACAAAAGAAGGAAGAATAAAACTGAATTCCTTTAAGAAATGCAGACCAGATTGGCTTTAAAAGCGCCAATTCTAACCACACGACAGCCAATCAAGCACAAAAGGGGCTGAAATCACCAAAGAACCCCCGAAATTAAACATGCATATCAAACCTAAAACCACACCTGAATCGTTGCAGGTGCAGAAACCATAGAGCAGAGTTGAAGAGGAGAGCCGGAGAAGAAGAGAAAAGCAGTGGCACCTGGGTTTAAAAACAATCTGCGCACACGTGAAAGGCACGTGAAAAAAACCCCAAAATTCATTCACCGACAATTCACCGACAAAGGAGATTAATTAGAATAGAAATACTTGCCATAACCAGTCTCTTTATTTATGTACTCCTTAGTTTCTAAACTAGATAATGTGATTTGAATATTTGAAATGACATTAATATGTTAGACATACTTTAAGGTATAGTTTGACCAAGTTATATCCTGTGGATAGGTGAAAATATTGTACTGGGAAAGATTCAGATAAAATACGAACAATAATGATTCAAATGATCCTATTATTATATTAATTGACGAAGAGACAGATATATATGGAGGGTGAACACCATTGTTGAAATAGATTGTTAAATATGTAGTTATCATAAAATTATGAAACTATATTTATAACTAACTATTTTCGTGTCTATTGTATATACTCACCATCTTTTATGCTATTGTATTATTTTACAAAAACTTTTTAGGTAAGCATGCTTAGTATAGCCAGAACAGGTGTTGGAATGTACAATGAATTCTATGCATAGACTATTCTTGTGTCTATATTTTTAAAAACATGTAATATCTACTTCTAGTAGAAGATTTTATTAATTAAAATATATTAAAGAGGATAAAATACTTGATTTTAGGGTGTAAATTTTTAGAATAATAATGTCTTATAAAAAAGATATATATGTTTAAAAAACAGAGGTAAATTGAAAAAGTCAACAATTGTAGGTTTTTTTACAAATTTACCCCTCTAACCATATTATTTGCGTGATTATGTCAGCTTAAATCTAAACCATTCATCTCTTAAATCAACGGTTGTTATCACTTTGTACACTTCACACTAAAATTATCACTTTGTA
>JABSNV010000907.1:47500-115000 GCA_024085815.1 Flaveria linearis
CCCGCTATCCCACATACCCACTATGTACAAGCCCAACAAATCCTTCACATAGGATTTGCCCACGTATTATAGTTTATTATTTCTATGTACAAGCCCAACAATCCTTTACATAGGATTTGCCCATGTATCATAGTTTAATATCCTTTTCATGTATATATTATGTTATTTATAATAATTCAAATCAGAGGGTGTAAATCCTCTCTTTACATTTATCCTCATATGGGTTGTAAGTGGAACTATAATGGCAAAACTTATATAGCGCACAATCTGTTGGGTTTGCTAGAACACAAAATCCATGTTTAACCTTTTAAACATTCTGAAAAACGCAGCGGAGGTGATGGATTATAACATGTTTATAATCTGAAAAATTCGTGTTCTAAATGTTGTTTTAAGATGGAAAACAAAACCCAAAACAATAGGATCTTTAATATGTGAAAGGACAAGCTATATACATGTAAAAACACATAAAATCACAGCCACAATGAGCTGTGATTTCTACCTCTTTGAGCAGCAAGAAACGACCAAATTTGGAGATGCTAAAACCGGCCAAGAACTCATGTGTAGAGATCCTCAAGTGTCTATACCCCAAGCTCTTGCAATACCCCTTGTTAGATGAGAACACCACAAGAACAAGCTCTTTGAACCTCCTTTTCAGCTGTCAAAAACCGTGGGTATTGAGGGAGATGGAGATGTCAAAATCGGCCTAGACTCCAAGAAGAAGTCCTCAAGTGTGTTTACCCCAAGCTTGAGAAGCTTACACCACTCTTGCTAGGTAGAGTTCACCAAATCAAGACCAAAAACTCAAAATTCCTGCTGCCAAAAGCCGAGAGCAAGAGAGAGAGATAGAGAGAGTTTTTGCTTTCAAATTGCATGTCTTGAATGAATGAGATAGTGGAGTTCAAGACTAGTCAAGATTTGTGTCTTCTCTAGGACACAATGGTCCAATCAGAAATAAGGGAGGGGCGGCCACAATTTTAAAAAACATAAGGTTCCCTCTCAATGTTTATCACACATGTGAATGTTAACTAGTCCACTTACTAGATTTATATACAATCAACCCTTTAATTGTATAATCTAGTCACTCCATTATTAGTTTGTAATTTTATATAACATATATAAAAAACATTACAAATAAAATTGAACAAAATATCCTAATAAATTGTTCCATCTCATATGTAATTCTTTAGAAAACCCATTTTCTAAATTGGTGTAAATATTCAATTGCATGGTCATATCATCAATTAAATATTAATTGTGTTAGCTAAGCTTGTTATTGGGTATAACCCGACTTGGATCATAACGTACTAACCACATCAATATTCTAAGTGTCTTGGGCACACAGAATCCTACAATCTCCCACTTGCCCAAGATTCATAGAAGATTGATGCAAGCAGTAAATACCGCCTAACAAGGTTACTACCCTTAATACGCATGATGTCACACCCCCCGCTGATAGCGGAAACACGAGGAATGCGAGCTAGACGGGATCGTCATAACACATGGTATATGATAGAGTAGCAATAATGTATGATGACAAGCGTGTCATGACGACACACCGAACACAAATGGAGACTTGTGTCGTGTATAATCAATGTTCACGACAGCATAGTCATAAGCGCAACACAATTGATTACAAAAACATTGATAATAACTTGTAATGTACTATTCCCACAACATGGGAACAGGTATACAAAAGATCATATTCATGTTCAAGCTTTACATAAGTAGTAGACACGAAATGCATCCTAGGGTCTCCTCTAAAAGGCAGCACTCCTAGAACTTCAATTCCTTGATCACCTGAAAAGTATGCTCAAAATGGTCAACAATAATGTTGGTGAGCTTCGCAGGTTTAAATTGTAAACTTGTAATTGATGCTGTATATTGTTTGTAGTGGAATACCGTGCATACAGTTATAAGTAAGCAAAATCACATACCATGAGTTTTATACAACCAAACCTAATGACGTACACAAAGAACTTGTCAGAATATATTCACCCCAGGCCCGTTCCTGGCAGTGTGATGGTACTCACAAGTAACCATCTGTCAAGGGTGGGGGTGTCAACCCAGTAGTACTACTATACCTATCTGTTGGTTCCAACACCGGAATTAATGGTTGTAAGACAGTCCACACAGTAACATCATGTATGTATCAGATAAGTACTCACAAGACAGTATCACGTTGATTCCAAGTATAAAAATTGTATGTATCGTGTACAGCATTGAAAATGTGTGAGCATACTCTTCCCCCATGTTTGTAAAAGATTGAAACAATGTATAAGCGTAAAAGGGGCCACGAAACTCACTTGTTAAGTGGTAAGTATGTCTGATGAAACTTCCCAAACTCTGTATGTATGTATGAACAGTCAATCACCTATTGACAGTTATGTTAAGAATTAATCTTGTGGACTATTGTTAATAATATTGTTTAATTGAGTCGGGTCGTTTCGGTTCGGTCGTGAGTAGTACACACAAGCAGTCACACACATCTTAGACTAGATTGTTTTAAATAGCACGTGCCTGTTAATGGCGTTGATTTTAATCTTTGTGATCAAGCTATGACACTTAATTATATTTTATTATCGTCGTGAGATCTCCGAAGAGGGGATCCACACACACCTTTAAGTCATATAGTAGGACCGGACGCACGGCTGACACTCCATTCACACGAGTGAACTTTAGTCGTACGAATTAGCTACTTTCGTACAATTGAACCTTCATTCGTGTGACTAAGCCTTCAGTCGTACCACGCAATACCAGCCGCACGACCCAACAGCAACCGCGCGACTCAAAGTCCCTCCGCGCGAATCAGCTTAATTCGCGCGAGTGGACTTCTTTTCGCGCGACAGGCATCTGACCGTGCGACTCTCGCACAATCGCACACACACACTTTCGCGTAGCCCAGTCACACGACAACCCCTGTCGCGTGACATCTCTAGTCGCGTGACAACCTCTATTTCGCACCCACCGACAGTCGCGCGACACAACCGCGCGACTAACCTATTCGCTTATGTCTCAAGTCGCACACACATGCAGTCGCACGCTCCTTTCACGCGCGACAACCCCATTCGCGCCATCGGGAGTCGCGACGGCAGTGATTTCAGGTCGGCCTTCGGCTGCCCGATCGCGAGTGTTACCCATCCAGAACCTCCAAAACTCATATTCTAACCTATCTAGACAAGAAACACACTCAGGAACAAGACATGCAAGTCCACACGACCTCTTGTGCTCGGATGAACCCGAGCACCCGAAAACCCTCGAATGCAGCTGTAAAATCGAGTTATAAACGAGGTAGTGAGGTTATCTACCTGCTAGGAACTAGTATTCACGATGGTGCTCGAGATTTGAAGACGAAAATGTGAGAAACGGGTTGGTTTTTGGTGTAGTCTAGAGAGAGAGAGTAGAGAGAAAATGGTGGAGAAGAAGGTGAAGTGAGAGGGAGAAAAGGGGAAAATGGCTGGAAGGTGGGTATTTATACCCAGCCTTGTTTCTCAAGTTTTAAGTTTAGTCCCCGCACTTTGCCCCGAGTTCCTAAATTTTGTTTCGGTTGAAAACGTTATAATTTAGTCTTGTTTTATTGATGATAAAATGTTTATTTTGTTATTTGTAAGTTAAAAATGATTTTATTCGTGAAAATTATTTTATTATAAAATGACGTATTTAGTGTTAACGGGGCAATTCTTGGAGAATGTCTTAAGATACTACTCATATAAGGCAATCAAGTAAAGCAAATATGGTTTTCACGTAATTGGTTCGTCAAAATAAGGAATGTCTGTAAATAAAGGCTAAGTAAAACACGTTAAATGACGGACCTTTGGTGACGGATGTCACAGTATCCCCCAGTTGAGGGAATTTCGTCCCGAAATTCAACTGGTGCTAGGCCCTAAAACGTCATCCGCGAATAAATGTGGATATTTGAGTCTCATCTGATCTTCACGTTCCCATGTAAACTCTGGCCCTCGTTTGGAATTCCATCTCACACGGACGATAGGTATCTTGCTGCGCCTTAGCTTTTTGACCTTTCGGTCCATGACCTCAATAGGTTCTTCGACAAAATGAAGCTTTTCGTCGATCTTGATTTCCTCAATTGGTACGTGTAAGGACTCGTCCGCCAAACACTTTTTGAGGTTCGACACGTGAAAAGTATCATGCACACCGCTAAGTTCTTGTGGCAACCTCAATCGGTAAGCCACCGGACCGATTCTTTCTGTAATCTCGAATGGTCCTACGTATCGAGGGGCTAACTTCCCTTTCTTACCAAATCGTACGATCCCTTTCCAAGGAGAGACCTTAAGAAAGACATGATCTCCAACATTGAATTCTAGAGGCTTCCGACGGTTGTCGGCATAGCTCTTTTGGCGATCTCTAGCTGCTTTAAGTCGGTCTTTGATTTGGAAGATCTTATCAGTGGTTTCTTGAATGATCTCTGGGCCCGTAACTGGCTTTCACCAACTTCAGCCCAACAAACTGGTGATCTACATTTCCGTCCATACAACGCTTCGAATGGTGCGCATCCAATGCTTGTGTGATAGCTGTTGTTGTAGGAGAACTCAATCAGCGGTAGATGAGTATCCCAACTACCACCAAAATCAATGACGCATGCCCTCAGCATGTCTTCAAGCGTCTGTATTGTTCGCTCGCTTTGGCCGTCTGTCTGGGGGTGATAGGCTGTACTCATGTCTAACCGAGTGCCCATCGCTTTCTGTAACGTCTGCCAAAAGCGAGAAGTAATCGACTGTCTCGGTCGGATATGATTGACACCGGCACCCGTGCCGTGTCACGACCTCTTTGATGTACAACCTTGCCAGCTTATCCATCTTGTAGTCTTCTCGGATAGGCAAGAAGTGAGCAGATTTCGTCATTCGATCCACCACGACCCATATCGAGTCGTGCCCACTTGGCGTTCTTGGAAGTTTGGTAATAAAATCCATAGTGATGTTCTCCCATTTCCACTCGGGAATTTCAGGTTGTTGCAATAATCCTGATGGTTTCTGGTGTTCAGCCTTGACCTTTGAACAAGTCAAGCATTTGCTCACGTATACAGCAACATCTTTCTTCATACCTGGCCACCAGTATAGTTCTTTCAGATCGTGGTACATCTTGTCTGCACCAGGATGAACAGAGTATCGAGTCTTGTGTGCTTCATCCAAGACTAGTGTACGTACACCTCCCCATTTGGGGACCCATATACGATCTATGAAGTAATGACGCCGTCATCCTTGCGAGTCATTTGTTTATCCAACCCTCGGAACTCTTCCCCCGCAAGGTTCTCTTCTTTCAACGCCTCGTTTTGTGCTAATTGAATCTGAGCCTTTAAATTAGTTTGAATAGTCAAACCTAGCGCTCGAGCACGTAATGGTTTCACACGTTCTTTGCGGCTTAATGCATCAGCCACCACGTTAGCTTTCCCCGGATGATACCGGATTTCACAATCGTAGTCGCTAAGCAGCTCTACCCAGCGTCGCTGCCGCATGTTAAGTTCTTTCTGGTTCATGATGTGTTGAAGGCTCTTATGGTCTGTGTAGATGATGCATTTGGTTCCGTATAGATAATGCCTCCATATCTTGAGTGCAAATACTACGGCACCCAACTCCAAGTCGTGAGTTGTGTAGTTCTTTTCATGCACCTTGAGTTGTCGCGAAGCGTAGGCAATCACTTTATCTTTCTGCATTAGCACACAGCCCAAACCTTGATGTGAAGCATCACAGTACACCACAAAGTCATCGGTTCCTTCTGGAAGGGACAATATTGGTGCGTTGCACAACTTCTCTTTATGTTTGGAACGCCTGTTCTTGTGCTTTCCCCCAATCGAACTTCTTGTCTTTCTGAGTCAGCAAAGTTAACGGTTGGGCAATCTTGGAGAAATTGGCAATGAAGCGACGATAGTATCCGGCCAACCCAAGAATTGCCGTATTTCTGAGGGTGTTTGGGGAGTATCCCACTTCTTCACAGCTTCAATCTTACCGGGGTCCACATGAATTCCATTTTCGTTAACCACATGACCCAAGAACTTCACTTCTCGAAGCCAGAATTCACACTTCGAGAACTTGGCGAAAAGTTTCTCTTCCTTCAACAGTTCTAGAATCGTTTGGAGGTGTTTTTCGTGATCCTCCTTTGAACGGAGTAGATAAGTATATCATCTATGAACACGATCACGAACTTATCAAGATAAGGCTTACACACCCGATTCATCAATCCATAAAGACAGCTGGAGCGTTGGTCAATCCGAATGGCATGACCAAGAACTCATAGTGCCCGTAACGAGTTCTGAATGCTGTCTTTGGGATATCGTCCTCGAATACTCTGAGTTGATGATAACCAGATCGAAGGTCGATCTTAGAGAAATACGAGGCTCCTTGCAATTGATCGAACAGGTCGTCGATCTGGGAAGAGGATACCGATTCTTCACGGTCAGTTTGTTCAATTCCCTGTAGTCGATGCACATACGGAACGACCCATCCTTCTTCTTGACAAATAACACCGGTGCTCCCCACGGTGATTGACTCGGTCGGATGAAACCCTTCTCCAGTAGTTCCTGTAGTTGGCTGGACAACTCTTGCATCTCTGAGGGTGCTAACCGATATGGTGTCTTTGCTATCGGTGTAGCTCCAGGAACCAGCTCTATATGGAATTCCACCTGTCGTGGAGGAGGCAATCCAGACAGATCATCAGGGAACACCTCCGGATAGTCCCGTACAATGGAATGTCTGCCAAGTTTGTCTCTTCTTCTCTCTTTTCTACGATGTGAGCCAGAAAAGTGTAACACTGCTTCCGTAACTTCGGCGGGCTTTCATGCAAGAAATGAGCTTTAGTGTTCTTCCCGGTCGTTCTCCTTGAATCTTGAGTACCTCCCCGTTTGGCATGGGGATTCGTACTACTTTCTCCCGGCAAACAATCTCGGCTCCATGATTTGACAACCAATCCATACCCACTATCACATCGAAGCTGCCTAACTCGAATGGTATCAAGTCTATGCTAAAGGCCTGGTCTTCTAACATTAGGGTGCAATTCTAATAATCTCGTCTGCTTGTTCAACCCTACCATTGGCCATTTCTACAGAGTAACTAGTTTCTAGCCTACTAGCACTTAAATCAAGCATATGCACGAACTCAGAGGATATAAAGCTATTGTCTGCCCCAGTATCAAATAGTATGGATGCAAAATGGTGATTGAGCAGATACGTACCCGTAACAACGTTCGGGTCCTGACGGGCATCATTAGCTCCAATGACGAAGGCGCGTCCCCGTGCAGCATTTCCTTGGTTTCCATGACCTTGAGCGCCCGCTATGGCCATCACTTGCTGTTGATTATCCCCCTGTTGGCCCGGTGCCCTGTTCAGTCGGGGCCACATGTTTCTGAAGTGGCCCGGATTTCCACATTCGTAACAGACTCTGGCATTCCCGGCGGGGTTAACCGCGTTGACGGGTGCAACCAGATTCGGTGCCACTCTACAATCTCTTGCTAGGTGCCCCGGGCGCCTACAGTTTGCGCACACCCGGCACTGCGTCTCTGGGGGATGATGATAGCTGCATCTGTCACATTTGGGATATGGCCCAACATATTCCCTTTTCCCTTGAGTCACGGCCGCAAAGTTTCTGGTGACCTTGGCCCTTTTATCAGATTTACCGGCACTCGACCGGCTTGTTTCCCCAGCATCCTTTCGCTTCTCTGCTCCCTTGCCCAATACCCCTGTTCGTACCATCTCATCGGTCAGAGCGCCAGCCTTCAGAATTGCGCTCTGAATCGTAGGGGAGCAGCTGCAGTTACCATTGCCCGTATTTGAGGCGCGAGTCCCCAAATGTACCTCTCAATCCTCTTAGATTCCGGAGTGACCAGGTGTGGAACTAGCCTAGCCAACTCGTGGAATCGGTCAGTGTAAGCTGCATGCCCCGCCCCCACCATGGCATGATTCCAGAACTCATGCTCAAGCTTTTGCATCTCGTTGTGAGGGCAGTACTCCTCGGTAATCAAAGCTTTAAATTCATCCCATGTCATCTGCATCGCAGATTCCCTTCCTCTCGCTTGAACCTGGGTGTTCCACCAGGTTAGTGCTCGGCCCTGCAGTGAGCACGTAACATATTTGATGCGTTGGCTGTCGAGGCATTCGCTGATGTCGATCACAGCCTCCATTTTCTCGAGCCATCTGATCAGGGCTATCGCCCCACCTTTGCCATCAAAATCCCGGGGCTTACAGGCCACAAACTCCTTGTAAGAACAGCCCCGTTTGGTATTAGCAACCCCAGTTTCGTTACCGGCTGTACCACCATTTCCGGTCTCCTGGTTGCTTTCATTCCCAGTCGGGTTCCCATTACCCTCGTTCTCGTTACCACCATCCCCGTGGGAGTGGTTTTGCTGTTGCAAAGCATCGCTCACTTGAGCTACAATGGTGGGAATCAAGGCAGTCAGTTGTTGAGCAATCAGGGTTGCCATGTCAGGACTTCCAGTCCCTTGAGTATTGCCAATAGGACCCTCATTTGCTCCTGAAGATCTGCCTCTGCCTCTGCCCCTCGGGGCTTCACTTCCGCTACTACTTCTGCGGTTAGATCTTCGAGGCGGCATGTTCTATCCATAAAAGAGGTAACATATAAGCTTTAGTCACCTTATGATACACAAGTAATCCACTTATCAAGTTCCAACGTCCGATGCTCCGGTCAGTCAAGACCACCATGTAGTCCATTTCAAGCATATTCTCGGTATACCGGTGATGCTTATATATAGGGTTCCCCGCAGCGTTCCCACCACACCCACGATGTACCGAGAATGATGCCTAATCCGGTTACATGACATCCGACCTTCCTTCACATCATATCCATAATAATCCATCAAATCGACTGAGGACCAAACATGTAATCACGTATAGTCTTGCGGAGGTTGTCTATCTCGCGTCCTTAAAAGGACTCAGACATAGCCTCCTCGGGTCGGTCTCTCAGTGTACAAGGTCAGGCGCAATGTAAGATCTGTGACGATCTGTTCGGGTTTCGATTCCCGAATTTGGTTATGATAACTCGGCGTACAGAGGGAACGGAAGATCCAATAGGAAGCACCTCATTAGTGATGAGCACAAGGCTCAAGCACAAGGTGAAGGATAACACATAACAGAAAGATAATCAATCATGTAAGGAGGAACACATACACGAGATATATAAATGCACACAAGCTTAAGCATGCAAATCTACATGAAGGTTCCTAGGTTATAGTCTAGGTCAAGTGTAATTGCCTAATTCTCTATAACCAATGGCTCTGATACCAGTCTGTCACACCCCCGCTGATAGCAGAAACACGGGGAATGCGAGCTAGACGGGATCGTCATAACACATGGTATATGATAGAGTAGCAATAATGTATGATGACAAGCGTGTCATGACGACACCCGAACACAAATGGAGACTTGTGTCGTGTATAATCAATGTTCACGACAGCATAGTCATAAGCGCAACACAATGATTACAAAAACATTGATAATACTTGTAATGTACTATTCCCACAACATGGGAACAGGTATACAAAAGATCATATTCATGTTCAAGCTTTACATAAGTAGTAGACACAAATGCATCCTAGGGTCTCCTCTAAAAGGCAGCACTCCTAGAACTTCAATTTCCTTGATCACCTGAAAATATGCTCAAAATGGTCAACAATAATGTTGGTGAGCTTCGTAGGTTTAAATTGTAAACTTGTAATTGATGCTGTATATTGTTTGTAGTGGAATACCGTGCATACAGTTATAAGTAAGCAAAATCACATACCATGAGTTTTATACAACCAAACCTAATGACGTACACAAAGAACTTGTCAGAATATATTCACCCCAGGCCCGTTCCTGGCAGTGTGATGGTACTCACAAGTAACCATCTGTCAAGGGTGGGGGTGTCAACCCAGTAGTACTACTAATACCTATCTGTTGGTTCCAACACCGGAATTAATGGTTGTAAGACAGTCCACACAGTAACATCATGTATGTATCAGATAAGTACTCACAAGACAGTATCACGTTGATTCCAAGTATAAAATTGTATGTATCGTGTACAGCATTGAAAATGTGTGAGCATACTCTTCCCCCATGTTTGTAAAAGATTGAAACAATGTATAAGCGTAAAAGGGGCCACGAAACTCACTTGTTAAGTGGTAAGTATGTCTGATGAAACTTCCCAAACTCGTATGTATGTATGAACAGTCAATCACCTATTGACAGTTATGTTAAGAATTAATCTTGTGGACTATTGTTAATAATATTGTTTAATTGAGTCGGGTCGTTTCGGTTCGGTCGTGAGTAGTACACACAAGCAGTCACACACATCTTAGACTAGATTGTTTTAAATAGCACGTGCCTGTTAATGGCGTTGATTTTAATCTTTGTGATCAAGCTATGACACTTAATTATATTTTATTATCGTCGTGAGATCTCCGAAGAGGGGATCCACACACACCTTTAAGTCATATAGTAGGACCGGACGCACGACTGACACTCCATTCACACGAGTGAACTTTCAGTCGTACGAATTAGCTACTTTCGTACAATTGAACCTTCATTCGTGTGACTAAGCCTTCAGTCGTACCACGCAATACCAGCCGCACGACCCAACAGCCAACCGCGCGACTCAAAGTCCCTCCGCGCGAATCAGCTTAATTCGCGCGAGTGGACTTCTTTTCGCGCGACAAGCATCTGACCGTGCGACTCTCGCACAATCGCACACACACACTTTCGCGTAGCCCAGTCACGCGACAACCCCTGTCGCGTGACATCTCTAGTCGCGTGACAACCTCTATTTCGCACCCACCGACAGTCGCGCGACACAACCGCGCGACTAACCTTCGCTTATGTCTCAAGTCGCACACACATGCAGTTGCACGCTCCTTTCGCGCACGACAACCCCATTCGCGCCATCGGGAGTCGCGACGGCAGTGAGTTTCAGGTCGGCCTTCGGCTGCCCGATCGCGAGTGTTACCCAACCAGAACCTCCAGAACTCATATTCTAACCTATCTAGACAAGAAACACACTCAGGAACAAGACATGCAAGTCCACACGACCTCTTGTGTTCGGATGAACCCGAGCACCCGAAAACCCTCGAATGCAGCTGTAAAATCGAGTTATAAACGAGGTAGTGAGGTTATCTACCTGCTAGGAACTAGTATTCACGATGGTGCTCGAGATTTGAAGACGAAAATGTGAGAAACGGGTTGGTTTTTGGTGTAGTCTAGAGAGAGAGAGTAGAGAGAAAATGGTGGAGAAGAAGGTGAGTGAGAGGGAGAAAAGGGGAGAAATGGCTGGAAGGTGGGTATTTATACCCAGCCTTGTTTCTCAAAGTTTCAAGTTTAGTCCCCGCACTTTGCCCCGAGTTCCTAAATTTTGTTTCGGTTAAAAACATTATAATTTAGTCTTGTTTTATTGATGATAAAATGTTTATTTATGTTATTTGTAAGTTAAAAATGATTTTATTCGTGAAAATTATTTTATTATAAAAATGACGTATTTAGTGTTAACGGGGCAATTCTTGGAGAATGTCTTAAGATACTACTCATATAAGGCAATCAAGTAAAGCAAATATGGTTTTCACGTAATTGGTTCGTCAAAATAAGGAATGTCTGTAAATAAAGGCTAAGTAAACACGTTAAATGACGGACCTTTGGTGACGGATGTCACACATGACTTATAGCCATTCAATAACATCATCCTTTCAAGTACCTACTTGAAATGATTTAGGTGAATTAATCATCTATCTTTTTGTTTCAGATGTCATGTTAAATCCAAGAACACAGAATGATCATTTCTTGTTGATTTAACTTATCAGGCCTTAGACATCTAACTCTCAACGAATAAGAGGAACAAATTCCATCTTGACTACATACGTTTCTCACAAACACCTCGTGTTATACCTGAACATACCCTTATGTACTGTCCACTATTTCAGGACAGTGAAGAATTTGCTCAAGTATAGTACTTGGTGAATATCAAAACCCAATATGTATCTCAGGTCGAGGATACTAAATGATATTCGCCTTTACTCAAATTTACTTATGATCAATCAATAAGATTCCATGTAGTAAAATTTGAGATGCGGGTTAGTCCAATATTTGTATCCCACAATATCTATGAACTTGGTAGCAACCAATTGCTCTATATTCATGCCTTATGAACATCCACCAATCCAAGTTCATAATAGTCTTACATTCATATTTGTTCCCACAAGTATGACCGACTACGGACATTTAGAATAATAAAATTATTCATGGATGTAAACATGCTAAAAGGAACTTCACTTAAAATATCGTAAATACATAGATAAGTTAAGTATTACAATTGTTCCATATTAATAATATTAATACTAAACAGATCAATTCCAATCACTAGAATATCGAAGTCCTAAAGCATAAGTATGACTTTCATGCTTTGCCCTTTCAAGGAGCTTCGTGAGTGGATCCGCAATGTTTTGATCAAAGTGAACTTTGTGATGCATATCTTTCCTTTTTCAACTTCATCCCTTATGTAGTTGAATTTCCGCTCATTGTACCTAATCTTTTGATGTGCACGAGGTTCCTTGATTTGAACAATCGCACCCTCGTCATGACAAAAGATTTCTAAGGGGTCTTGAATGGTAGAGACCATCCTTAGATTGGTGATAAACCTTTTTATCCATGTAGCTTCCCAAGCTGCTAATGAGGGGCTATGTATTCGAATTCTGTAGTGGATAATGATACCCTATTCATAATGGAGACATACCCCGATTGTGATCGAGGATCATCTCGATCAGTTTGGAAACTAGCATCCGTGTAACCCTTTACAACTAGTTCCTCTTCATCAAATCCGTATATTAGAAACTTATCCTTAGTCCTCCTAAGGTATTCCAATATACTTTCAACAGCCATCCAATGGCTGTTACTTAGATTCTGCTGATATCTACTTGTCATGCTTAATGCGCATGACATGTCCAGTCTAGTGCATATCATCGCATACATGATGGATCCTATAGCAGACGTATATGGGATGTCCTTCATGCGATCTTGCTCATCCTTTGAGCTTGGACATTGAGATGCACTCAATATTGTCCCTCTTTGAATAGGTACTATACCTTTCTTAGAGTTTACCATCTTAAACCTTTTAAGATTTTATCAATGTATGCATTTGGTTTAACCCTATCAACCGCCTTGATCTATCCCTATAGATCTTTATTTCCAAATATAGACGGCTTCACGGAGATCCCTTTTGGAAAACAATTTCCAAGTGTAGTATGTCATCAACATACAATACTAAGAACGTAATTACACTCCCACTAGCCCCTTGATACACATAATCCTCATCAGCGTTCTTAATGAAACCCAATTTTTTCATCAAAACGTTGATTCCAACTTCTCGATGCTTGTCTCAATCCATAGACTGATATCTTTAACTTGCATACTTTATCAGGATGATTTGGATCGACAAAACCTTCAGGCTGAACCATATGGACAGTCTCTTCGATATGTCCATTAAGAAAAGCGGTTTTGACATCCATTTGCCAAATCTCATTATCATAATGAGCAGTTATGGCAAACAATATCCTGATAGACTTTAGCATTGCCATTGGCGAGAAGGTTTCATCATAATCAACCCTTTGACTTAGAGTGAAACCTTTTGCTATAAGTCTTGCTTTGTAAGTATCCAAGTTTCCATTCATGTCAGTTTTCTTCTTGAAAACCCACTTGCATCCAACCGGTTTGGAGTTAAGTGAAGAGTCAACCAATTCCCAAACTTGGTTGTCATACATGGATTGCATCTCTACGTTCATGGCTCCTAGCCACATGTCACAATCCGAATTGGACATTGCATCATGGTATGTAGTTGGCTCTTCGGAGTCAACAACGTAGCATCCATCTATGAAAAATCCACATCTTTCATGTGGAATGCTAACTTTACCAGATCTGCGAACGTTTTGTGTGTATTGATCAACCTCTTGATCATGATCAACAACCTCTTGTTGATTGCTAGTGTCAACCAAATGTGTATCGGCTTGTGGATCTTGATCCTCATCAAATTCCACCGTTCTATGCGTCATTCCTTCCATAAGGAACTTGGCTTCCAAGAACTCTGCCTTTTGAGCAATGAATACCTTTTGCTCTGTTGGATCAAAGAAGTAGTATCCTATACAGTCCTTTTTGATCCAACAAATATACACTTAGTGAATCGACTTTCAGTTGGTTTGGGTGTTAAGCTTAACATAAGCTTAATAATTTTAAATATGATAGCGATGGAACTATTCCATTTCATATTTCAAAAGGCGTCGAATCCACTTTCTTGGTTTGGACCATATTCAAATATGAGCCGTGGAGAGTAGTGCGAAACTCCAAAATTATAGAGGTAGTGAGCTTATAGCCATCATAGGTCGAACTATATCCAATAGGGTTCGATCTCCTTTCAGACACACCATTATGTTATGGTGTTCTGTGAGGAGTAAGTTGTGAGACAATCTTACAACTTCCTAGATGATCCCTAAAAGTCTCACTTAGGTATTCACCTTCTCTATCTAAATGGAGAATTTTGGTAGTTCTATCGAGTTGATTTCCTACTTCATTCTTGAAGTTTTTGAACATTTCAAATTCTTCATGTTTATGTGCCATCAAGTACACATAACCATAGCGACTATAATCGTCGATTAAGGTAATGAAGTAAGTTTCACCATACCTTGTCATTCTCTTAAAAGGACCACATACATCCAAATGTATGACTCCTAATAAGTCTTTTGCCCTCTCATTAGTACCACTAAAGGGCGCGTTGGTCATCTTACCTTGTAAACAAGATTCACACTTATCAAATGAACAATTTTCATGTGTTTTCAAAAGACCATTCTTTTAAAGTGTTTGAATCCGATTCTTGTTTATGTAACTAAGATGATAATGACAAGAATAAGAGTCACTTAAACCATTTTAAGTCTCTTAGTGCATGATGGGTATAATGTTTATTATAGGACGAATCATCATAAACCAATTCATCAACATCATTAGAAGGCATAGCCTTGAAATAATGTACATCATCCATATAAATATAAATACCATCATTTACTAACTTTAAATCATAACCAATCGTTTTAAAAGGGAAACTTAAATCATGTTCCTAGTCAAACTAGGAGCATATAACAAGTTTTGAAGAACAACTTCCAAACCTTTTGAAAGTTTCAAAACATAGTCTCCTTTCTTAAAGTGCTTATTTCTTTTGAACCCTTGCAACAGATTGCAATAGTGAGTTCCACATGTGGTATCCAATTACCCATGTGCTTTGAGGAAATAACATTTAAGTCAATATGGATTATGAAAGTTGTGCTTGAGGTTTGCCCAGCATCCCTCTTATTTCTCAACTCATTGAGATAGGTTGGACAATCCCCTTTCAAATGACCTATCTCACCATACTCAAAGCATGGATCGTTTTCGGTTACCTTAGGCTTCATAAGCTTAGGTTTTTGGAGGTTTCGCTTTGATCTACCCTTACCCATTGCCTTTGATGTGCCCTTCTCCTTTGGCAACATTTGCCTTGGGATCAGGAATGGCCTTTCCAATGCCTCCCTTATTGATCTAGAGTACAGGTAGAACCTTTCTACCCATCCTTGCCTTAGCTGTTGTGAGCATTGCGCGAAACTCACCAATGATCTTGTTGTGACATCCGGTAATTTTCCGTTACCAAACTCCGTTAGTTTCGTTAAGTTTTGCATACACGTGTCGTAAGCACACACTAGTTGTCGTTTGACGTTGGTGACTTAAAATAAGTAATAATGTTAATTTAATAATAATCTAGTTGAAAAGATGATTATTATGTTATGTTTATATTTTTACGCGATTTAAAGACTATTTGAGAATTTTATCGCGTAACGTGGAAACGCGCGTGTTAATTCGTATATTGTGTGTTTTATAAAGATAAAAATATATAATGGTTATTACTAGTTTATATATTTGTTAGATGGTTAAAAATGCTTTTAAAAGAAGTTAAAAGCTGAATTTTATAAACTACAAGTTAAAAAGGGCAAAAATGGTAAATTGTGTAAACTAAAAAAAAAAAAAAAAGGGAACCCTAGCCCCCATATGCTCCAATTCGCGACAGCAGCATCCTCTTCCCATTCCCTGCGAAATTCGACCAAGAACCAAGCAATTGGACCTGATTTCGATTGATTCCAAGTGTTACAACAAGTTAGGACCTTCAATTCCAAGCCATTACACGTTTACAAGGTTAGTTTTTGGTGTTTTTGGCATGAAACTCAATATGGCCGAACCTCTAGGTCCGAAAATCTGAAATTTGAGGATGTATGTCGAATTTGATGTTGTTTGTTGATGTTAGTATGTTAGTTGGATTGATTACATGTTGTTTAACGTTGATTATGCATGAATTGTATGTTGTTAGTGGATTGATCATGAACTTTGATGGTTATGAACCCTAATTCGAAATTGATGATTATAACATGGAATTGATGATTGTTTGATGTTGTTAGGAAGTTAATTAGGTTGTATGAATGCTAGAAAACATGGATTTTACAAGAAATTGGTGAATTGAAGGATTTGTTCATAGGTTACTAATAATAGTAACTTTATTTTGTATGTAATGTTGAGTTGTTAATGTGTTGATGTTATAGATATGTTTATGATGATAATTGGATGTTGGATTGTTGCTATGAACATTGGTAATTCAAGATTACATGCTAGAATCCATATATTACTAAAGATAGTAACTTTTAAGTATGAAATCTATGAATCATGTTAGTTAGATGTTGTAGATCATGTCTAGGTATGATATGAACTTGTTATGGTATATTATTGATGAATGCATGTATACATTGGGTGTATAATGGATTTGGGTATTACTTTCCCAAAAGGGAAACTTTATTGTGCATGAACTTTGGATATTGGAAATTTGACTTGTTCATGGTTTTAGGGTCATGCTAGAATGATTGTTATGAATGTCTAAAGTGGTAGAATCTATTAATTGGGTTGTATGGAATGTTATTTGATTATTGGATGATTATTGCACTTTGATGGTCATGTATGGTTTGGGATGTTGATTAGTAACTAGGACATCATGTTTGGGATTGGAATTAGTCATACTAATGTATGTTGCATGTATTAGGCATCTTGTATGCGTTGTGAATAGTATGAATGACTATTTGGTAAATTATCTGTTTTGACCCATATATGCTAAATCATGGCTATAGGTCATGTAAGTAGGTTATGCATGATCTAACCTGTTATATGATACACTAGTTGTGTTTTGAACACACTGAGCATGCTAGTTGCTAAGGATTTATACAACTTGTATGATATGGGCATAGCATGATGATTTAGGTAATGTATTGGGAATGTAGCATCAAATGTGAGTCATTGGAATGTTAAACATGTATGTTATATGCTTATGTATGTTTAAATGGTTTACAATGCATAATGTCACCAACGGGTCAAACGGGTCAACTAGGTCACATGTATGTTGTTTTTTTTATAGAACCTTGAGTTCTTTGTTTGTAGAACACTTAAGGTTTCTCTTGGGATTTCTGTGTACATGTACTTATGTACTTGTGTGTTCTAGGCAACCTTTGAAGGTTGTCTTTCCACTCGTCCTTGTCAAGTTAAACCTTACTTGTCTAACACGCGTATCAGGTGAGTTCATGCCCCACTGTTTTATTAAATCTCTTTTGGGGGAGATAGCATACTGGTAAATTTTACAACGCTTTATATATTTAAGATGTGTATGATATTAATATAGTGCTGTTTATTATGATAAAGTCCTCACACTTTCGAATTGTTAATATTGGATAGCGGGGAAACTTGGGTAGTACTACTGGGTCTGACGAGCCCCACCTGTGTGACTCGAGGTCAACCGGGTGCAATTTGTCCTATGATTATTCGTCACGATATGGTGAAGTCATGACGGGAGGCAAACATAACACAGTCAGCTTCAATGTCGAAATCACTATGTATTAATATCGTTTGTTAATGGACTAGCTAGCTATTACAATGCACATGCTTAATTATACGCTATTGATAAACTGTTATGTTTATACGCTACTGATAAACTGTTATGTTTATACGCTACTGATAAACTGTTACGTTTATACACACTTGATAAACTGTTATGTTTATGCGCAAACTCTTGAACTCACCAACCATGTGTTGACTTTTTAGTATGCTATTCTCAGGTCATTAAGCTGGATTGCTGATAGGAGCACTTCACGAGTCAGCATGCATATTTTTTTAGAGATTTATAACTACCCGTCTTTTACTTATGGTTTAAACTATTTGGTTGGCACTTGTTTTGCCATATGGTACTTTCATATGTTTTGGGATTGTTTTATTTACTTTACGCTTCCGCAGGTCTTTTAAAGTTTAAACTCTGGTTGATTTACATTAAACGTAGCATATAGAGTCGTTCCGAGTAACTATTGACTGTGATCCTGGTTTGTTCACACGCCTCGCGGTAAAACTCCGCACGTGGATTTTGAGGGTGTGACAGATTGGTATCAGAGCCATTGGTTATAGAGAACTAGGTTGCATACACACTAGACTATAACCGCACACAGTTAGTTAGTTACTTGTTCCTGATTTTTCTACTGCATACTCATTGGCATACACATCACACTCTCTGCAGCATGGCATCGTCTTCGAGAGCACGTGGTAAACTACCAGCATCACCCACACGACCCGAGTCCCCACCTCCTGGACCGGTGCCTGACGACGGACTAGACTGGCCTCGTTTGGACTATCCACGAGGTGAATTCGACTGGGATCAACCATTCGTGCCACCTGAACGTGACCCTCCCCGTGATTGGAACTTCTACCCGAAGTTTGTGGATCACCTTATGTACCGGGAACGCGTGCCTATACCAAGACCCCAGACTAGGACCAGCACTGGACAACCCCTACCTACACTTCCGCGACCGGTGCAGTCCAATGAGCAGGTCATTGCTGCATTGGTGGCAGCACTGGACACGGAGCAACACCGGGTCCGACGACTTACTAGCAGTGTCTGTACACTACAACACGAGGTGTATACGCTGCGACACCAACTGGATGAACTAGGGGAGCATCATGGTAAAACCTTGGAGGGGTGTTACCAAATGCGTGATGGTTATGATAGGCTGAGTGGACGCGTGACCGCACGGGAACAGCGCGATGAAGAAGTCGACAACCGGTTTGCTGCTTTAGAGGCCCAGTTGGCGGCACTTCAGATAGCCTTAGCTCCTGCTCCGGTGGAGGCCCCCGAAGAGGAGGAGGAACCTGAAGAGGAACCTGAGGAGGAACCTGAAGAGGAGCCCGTGCAGATGGATGATGACAGTGACGGCTCAGGCATAGTAGATTGATACTCTTTTATTTTCTTTAAACAACTTGGACTATGTAGCGTTTCTTATTTTGGAACCTATGTGGGAAGGGTTGTTTCCCCACTCGAACAACAAACTCAAATTTTGACATTGATAAATGACTTGTGACTTATTTGCAATTTATTTACCTTTGGTTATTATTTTGTTAATAATGTTGTGGTTGTGATGATTCATTACTTACTTATTGTTTATTATACTTCAATGAGATAAATATGTTTGATGTTACTCATTATTGTATTTGTGAATGTAAAGTGAATAATGGACGCCCGAGGACGTGGACGTGGCCGAGGACGCGGGCGCGGGCGTGGACGCGGCGCCGGTGACCAAGGTGCCGGTGACCAAGGTGCTGGTGGCCAAGGCGCCGGTACCATAATATAACCCCTGCGGAACTAGCAGCCTTAATAAATGCACAAGTCCAGGCAGCGTTAACTGCTGCTCAAGTAGGACAGGCGCAGGTAAACGATAATGGAAAATTTTTGTCAAATCCTATAGTTAAACGAATAAGACATCTGATCAATATTTATCGTGTTAAAGCAGGACCGCCAGCATGTACCTACAAGTCCTTCATGGACTGCAAACCCCACACCTACAGTGGAACCGAGGGAGCTGTAGGGTTGGTGAGGTGGTTTGAGAAAACGGAGTCCGTTTTCTCGAAGTGCAACTGTCCACCTGCTGACCAGGTGAAATACGCTACGGGGCACTGGATGGTGCAGCACTGTCTTGGTGGAATGCTCAAGTGCAAATGCTAGGGCAGGCCATGGCAAATGAGCTCCCGTGGAATGAATTCAAAGATATGATGATCGAGGAATACTGTCCTCGCAGCGAAGTTCAAAAGTTGGAGATGGAATTTTGGCAGTTGAAAATGCAAGGTTCCGAGATCGAGGCCTATACAACAAGAACCCACGAGCTGGCCACACTATGTCCTGGAATGGTGAATGAAATGCACAAGCGGGTGGAACATTACATCCGGGGATTGGTGCCCGAAATTAGGAGCCTGGTGACTTCCTCTAACCCCGCCACTATACAACAAGCTATCCGACTGGCCCACAAACTAACTGACGAAGCTGTGGAGCAAGGGCGGTTGCCAAAACGGGCGCTGCTGCAAGTGTGCCCGACAACAAAAGAAAGTGGGATACCTCCAACAACACCAACACCAACAACAACAATAGGGCATCCTCATCATCCGGTGGTCAACACCAGTCTCAACAACAACAACAACCACAACAGCAACAAAGAAGGTTTGACAACAATCGTAACTTCAACCAGCCAAACTCAAACAATCAAGGACCGAGCGGCTATGGTGGTAAACAGCCGATGTGCACGCGGTGCAACTATCATCACGTTGGGAGATGTGACAACTACAAGTGTCAGCGGTGTGGTAAAATGGGGCACTTGGCTAAGGATTGCCGTGGTGAGATGGTCAGGAAACCACAGCAATCTCAGGAGACACCAAAGGGTTGTTTCGAGTGTGGAAAGGAGGGGCACTACAAGCGAAACTGCCCGCAGTTAAGGAGGAACGGAAATGGCAATGGCCAGAACAACAACAACCAGAACAACAACAACAACAACAACAACAACAAAGATGGAAATGGCAATGGTAACGGTGGTAATAATGGAGCCAAAGGGAGAGCCTTCGTCATTGTCTCAGGTGAGGCTCTAAACGACCCTACTACTGTTACTGGTAGGTTTTCTGTAAATGGGTGTTTTGCTACAGTACTGTTTGATACTGGAGCTGATAGGAGTTTCATATCCTTAAAGTTCTCTAGTCTCCTAAGTGATATTCCTTCTGCCTTAGAATCCAAATATACCGTAGAATTGGCTGACGGTAAACAGATCCATGTGACACACATTCTTAAAGATTGTAAGATAGAACTCGCTGGTCATACTTTCGCTATCGATCTTATGCCTGTTACACTGGGTAGTTTCGACGTTGTGGTAGGCATGGATTGGCTCTCAAATAAGCAAGCGGAAGTAATATGTCACGAGAAGATCATACGAATTCCTGTTGGTGACGAAATTCTCACAGTCCGAGGCGATAGGAGTGGTGCAGTGATGGGCATTATCTCCTATATGAAAGCACAGAAATTACTGCGAAAAGGTCGCTTGGCTATCCTGGCACTCGTCACCGATAAACAACCGGAGGAAAGGCGAATGGAAGACATACCCGTCGTACGAGACTTTCCCGAGGTGTTTCCAGAGGATCTTCCTGGATTACCACCTCATCGTCAAGTGGAATTTCAAATTGAACTGACTCCCGGTGCAGCCCCGATTGCTAGAGCACCTTATCGATTAGCACCGAACGAATTACAGGAGTTGTCATCACAACTTCAGGAGCTTTTAGATAAGGGCTTTATTCGACCTAGCTCATCACCTTGGGGAGCCCCTGTCCTTTTTGTTAAGAAGAAAGATGGCACGTTTCGAATGTGCATCGATTATAGGGGTTAAACAAAGTCACAGTTAAGAACCGATACCCTTTACCTCGCATCGACGACTTATTTGATCAGCTTCAGGGATCCAGCTATTATTCGAAGATCGACTTGAGATCTGGTTATCATCAACTCCGAGTCCGTGAGGAGGATATCTCCAAAACTGCATTCCGTACTCGTTATGGTCATTACGAATTTTGGTCATGCCTTTTGGGTTGACAAATGCACCTGCGGTGTTCATGGATCTCATGAATCGTGTGTGCAAACCCTACCTTGATCAGTTTGTTATTGTGTTTATCGATGACATACTGATATACTCTAAGACCAAGGAGGACCATGAAGAGCATCTACGATTAATCTTGGAATTGTTGAAGAATGAGCAACTGTACGCCAAATTCTCTAAGTGTGACTTTTGGATACGCGAAGTACAATTCCTAGGCCATATTGTTAATGAGAAGGGTATACACGTTGACCCTGCCAAGATTGTGGCAATAAAGAATTGGGCCATACCTAAAACACCGAGTGAGATACGACAATTTCTGGGATTAGCGGGGTATTACCGACGGTTCATAGAAGGATTTTCTAAGATTGCACAACCTCTCACCGCTTTGACCCACAAAGGAACAACATACAAATGGGGGGAAAGTCAAGAGGCGGCTTTCAGCTATTGAAACAGAAACTCTGTAGTGCACCGATATTGGCACTGCCAGAGGGGACGGATGATTTCGTGGTGTATTGTGACGCATCCATCCAAGGATTGGGTTGTGTTCTGATGCAGCGCGATAAGGTGATAGCTTACGCCTCGAGACAACTAAAGGTACACGAGAAGAATTATACTACCCATGATCTGGAGTTGGGTGCAGTGGTTTTTGCCTTAAAGATTTGGAGACATTACTTGTACGGTACCAAATGTACTATCTATACCGATCACAAGAGTCTTCAACATATCTTTGAGCAAAAAGAGTTGAATATGAGGCAGCGGCGTTGGGTGGAACTTTTGAATGATTATGATTGCGCTATCAAGTACCATCCTGGAAAGGCGAACGTAGTTGCTGATGCCTTAAGCCGAAAAGAAACAGTTAAACCCAGGCGAGTGCGAGCCTTGCAACTCACGATCAGTACCCAATTGCCTGAACAAGTTAAGGAAGCACAAATAGAAGCCTTGAAAGAGGAAAACATTGGTCCTGAGTCATTACGGGGAATGGATAAACAATTGGTAGTGAAGGAGGATGGAATTCGGTACTTCATGGATAGACTTTGGGTGCCTGTTTATGGAAATCTGAGGGATTTGGTTATGAGCGAGGCTCACAAGTCTAAATACTCTATACATCCTGGATCTGACAAGATGTATCATGATCTAAAGGCGCACTATTGGTGGCCTAACATGAAAGCAGACGTAGCTACATATGTGAGCAAGTGTTTGACCTGTTCGAAGGTAAAGGTGGAATACCAAAAACCATCCGGACTGTTACAGCAACCTGAGATACCGATGTGGAAATGGGAACAAATTTCCATGGATTTTATCACTAAACTACCCCGGACTAATACTGGTTGTGACACAATCTGGGTCATTGTGGATCGGTTGACCAAGTCCGCTCACTTCCTTGCAATTAAGGAAACGGATAAGATGGAGAAGCTAACCCGATTGTATCTCAAGGAAATCGTTTCGAGACATGGCGTACCAATCTCAATCATCTCTGATCGTGATGCTCGTTTCACGTCACACTTCTGGCAGTCACTACAAAAGTCTTTGGGTACACGATTGGATATGTACTGCTTATCATCCACAAACTGATGGTCAGAGTGAGCGTACCATACAGACTTTGGAGGATATGCTACGTGCTTGTGTGATTGACTTCGGGAACAACTGGGAAGTTCACCTGCCCTGGTGGAATTCTCCTATAATAACAGTTATCACACTAGCATACAGGCAGCACCTTTCGAGGCTTTGTATGGGAGAAAGTGTAGATCACCGGTTTGCTGGGCTGAAATTGGTGATAGTCAACTAACGGGTCCCGAACTCATTCATGAAACAACTGAGAAGATTGTGCAGATACGGAACCGTATGGCTGCAGCAAGGGATAGACAGAAAAGTTATGCTGACAAGAGGCGGAAACCTCTCGAATTTCAAATTGGCGAAAAAGTGTTATTGAAAGTCTCACCGTGGAAAGGCGTAGTTCGGTTTGGCAAGCGAGGAAAGCTGAATCCGAGGTATGTTGGACCATTTGAGATACTGGAAAGAATAGGTCCGGTGGCCTATCGACTAGCCTTGCCTGATTCGCTGAGTGGAGTGCACAACGTGTTTCACGTTTCAAATCTGAAGAAGTGCCTATCTGACGAGACACTCATTGTACCACTAGAAGATGTTCAAGTGGATGAGCAATTGCGCTTTATCGAAGAACCCGTCGAGGTGATGGATCGTGAGGTGAAAACACTTAAGCAGAGCAAAATACCTATCGTCAAAGTTCGTTGGAACTCGCGACGTGGACCGGAATTCACGTGGGAGCGTGAGGATCAAATGAAGCTTAAGTACCCTCAACTGTTCGAGACGATGTCTGCAGACCGAGGTATTGATTTAAATTTCGGGACGAAATTTCTTTCAACATGGGGATGATGTGACAACTCATCCAAAACTCACTCGATTTCGAATTTCTGTGTGCCAATGCAGTAGATCAGTGATGGAACACGCTCACCATGTAACGCAATTTTCGGGACGAAAATTCTTTCAACATGGGGATAATGTGACATCCGGTAATTTTCCGTTACCAAACTCCGTTAGTTTCGTTAAGTTTTGCATACACGTGTCGTAAGCACACACTAGTTGTCGTTTGACGTTGGTGACTTAAAGATAAGTAATAATGTTAATTTAATAATAATCTAGTTGAAAAGATGATTATTATGTTATGTTTATATTTTTACGCGATTTAAAGACTATTTGAGAATTTTATCGCGTAACGTGGAAACGCACGTGTTAATTCGTATATTGTGTGTTTTATAAAGATAAAAATATATAATGGTTATTACTAGTTTATATATTTGTTAGATGGTTAAAAATGCTTTTAAAAGAAGTTAAAAGCTGAATTTTATAAACTACAAGTTAAAAAGGGCAAAAATGGTAAATTGTGTAAACTAAAATAAAAAAAAAAAGGGAACCCTAGCCCCCATATGCTCCAATTCGCGACAGCAGCATCCTCTTCCCATTCCCTGCGAAATTCGACCAAGAACCAAGCAATTGGACCTGATTTCGATTGATTCCAAGTGTTACAACAAGTTAGGACCTTCAATTCCAAGCCATTACACGTTTACAAGGTTAGTTTTGGTGTTTTTGGCATGAAACTCAATATGGCCGAACCTCTAGGTCCGAAAATCTGAAATTTGAGGATGTATGTCGAATTTGATGTTGTTTGTTGATGTTAGTATGTTAGTTGGATTGATTACATGTTGTTTAACGTTGATTATGCATGAATTGTATGTTGTTAGTGGATTGATCATGAACTTTGATGGTTATGAACCCTAATTCGAAATTGATGATTATAACATGGAATTGATGATTGTTTGATGTTGTTAGGAAGTTAATTAGGTTGTATGAATGCTAGAAAACATGGATTTTACAAGAAATTGGTGAATTGAAGGATTTGTTCATAGGTTACTAATAATAGTAACTTTATTTTGTATGTAATGTTGAGTTGTTAATATGTTGATGTTATAGATATGTTTATGATGATAATTGGATGTTGGATTGTTGCTATGAACATTGGTAATTCAAGATTACATGCTAGAATCCATATATTACTAAAGATAGTAACTTTTTAAGTATGAAATCTATGAATCATGTTAGTTAGATGTTGTAGATCATGTCTAGGTATGATATGAACTTGTTATGGTATATTATTGATGAATGCATGTATACATTGGGTGTATAATGGATTTTGGGTATTACTTTCCCAAAGGGAAACTTTATTGTGCATGAACTTTGGATATTGGAAATTTGACTTGTTCATGGTTTTAGGGTCATGCTAGAATGATTGTTATGAATGTCTAAAGTGGTAGAATCTATTAATTGGGTTGTATGGAATGTTATTTGATTATTGGATGATTATTGCACTTTGATGGTCATGTATGGTTTGGGATGTTGATTAGTAACTAGGACATCATGTTTGGGATTGGAATTAGTCATACTAATGTATGTTGCATGTATTAGGCATCTTGTATGCGTTGTGAATAGTATGAATGACTATTTGGTAAATTATCTGTTTTGACCCATATATGCTAAATCATGGCTATAGGTCATGTAAGTAGGTTATGCATGATCTAACCTGTTATATGATACACTAGTTGTGTTTTGAACACACTGAGCATGCTAGTTGCTAAGGATTTATACAACTTGTATGATATGGGCATAGCATGATGATTTAGGTAATGTATTGGGAATGTAGCATCAAATGTGAGTCATTGGAATGTTAAACATGTATGTTATATGCTTATGTATGTTTAAATGGTTTACAACGCATAATGTCACCAACGGGTCAAACGGGTCAACTAGGTCACATGTATGTTGTTTTTTTATAGAACCTTGAGTTCTTTGTTTGTAGAACACTTAAGGTTTCTCTTGGGATTTCTGTGTACATGTACTTATGTACTTGTGTGTTCTAGGAACCTTTGAAGGTTGTCTTTCCACTCGTCCTTGTCAAGTTAAACCTTACTTGTCTAACACGCGTATCAGGTGAGTTCATGCCCCACTGTTTTATTAAATCTCTTTTGGGGGAGATAGCATACTGGTAAATTTTACAACGCTTTATATATTTAAGATGTGTATGATATTAATATAGTGCTGTTTATTATGATAAAGTCCTCACACTTTCGAATTGTTAATATTGGATAGCGGGGAAACTTGGGTAGTACTACTGGGTCTGACGAGCCCCACCTGTGTGACTCGAGGTCAACCGGGTGCAATTTGTCCTATGATTATTCGTCACGATATGGTGAAGTCATGACGGGAGGCAAACATAACACAGTCAGCTTCAATGTCGAAATCACTATGTATTAATATCGTTTGTTAATGGACTAGCTAGCTATTACAATGCACATGCTTAATTATACGCTATTGATAAACTGTTATGTTTATACGCTACTGATAAACTGTTACGTTTATACACACTTGATAAACTGTTATGTTTATGCGCAAACTCTTGAACTCACCAACCATGTGTTGACTTTTTAGTATGCTATTCTCAGGTCATTAAGCTGGATTGCTGATAGGAGCACTTCACGAGTCAGCATGCATATTTTTTTAGAGATTTATAACTACCCGTCTTTTACTTATGGTTTAAACTATTTGGTTGGCACTTGTTTTGCCATATGGTACTTTCATATGTTTTGGGATTGTTTTATTTACTTTACGCTTCCGCAGGTCTTTTAAAGTTTAAACTCTGGTTGATTTACATTAAACGTAGCATATAGAGTCGTTCCGAGTAACTATGGACTGTGATCCTGGTTTGTTCACACGCCTCGCGGTAAAACTCCGCACGTGGATTTTGAGGGTGTGACACTTGTCCTATCCACTCATATTGTAATTCATTATGAATGTCTAAAACTTTTAGTTAGGCCATTAAGGATCAAATCCTTGGCCAACTCCTTTGAGACAGGACAGCTAAGCCTCTCGAGGCGGCCTAAACATCGTCGGGGTCGGGTTGGTTAGGAATAGGATCGTCAAGGACATTTGCCTTTGCTCTTGCTTGAGAACAATTCTCAAGTTTCGAGATCAGTCTATAAGGTTATTATGGTACAGACGATCCCTCTCTAAAATAGTTCTCAGTGATAGGGTATGGACGGTCGGGGTGGTAGCATTATTGTTTGCGGCCATTCTACAAATTTTTACAAAGTTATTTTTAGTATTTCTGAAAAATTTCATTTTAATTATTAATACCCTTTATGTCTCATAGACAATTAATAATTAAAATCTAGAATCCAACGTTACATTCTAATAATGGTTAGGTGACCTTTATCCCATTATTCAAATTAACAAGGTAGTCAACGTTTGACAATTGCAACCTTTTGCAACTTCTAGCGGTATGGGATCGACTTTAAACATCATATGCAAGGTCGGCATGTTAATCCCATCAACACCATTTGGAAACCATATTTTAGATGATCCATTCAACATGGTTTGCAAATCAAGTTACCCTACTTGCACACACATGTGAGTTTACCAACACAAGTGGTTAGGTGACCTTTATCCCACCAATGTGGTATTCCCACCTTAAGTCATAAGTTCCCTCAAAATGGTTAGGTGACCTTTATCCCATTAAGAGTTTCCAAATGACTTAAGTGTTATGCAAAAGGATGGTGTTAAACTTGTTTGAAAAGGGATTTTCAGTTTTCATTGATTCTAGTTTGAAAACTCTATTTACCTGTATTTGCATGCTTTCAAATACAAGGTATCCTATGGTTCATTTTTAATAAAACCTCTTTTATTAAATCATTAATCCTTTTAATAACCTCTTATTAATCACTTAATGATTAAGAACCATAAAATTCAGCTTGTTAAGTTTGTTAATTAGTTTGTTATGCATATCCAAATCAAATAACAATCATACAACAAACAACCAAACAAGCACAATCATACAAACATATGTGCATAACTATAGCCACTAAGTTGACTACACTTGTTTGCCATCACAAGTATTGTCATAAGGTCTTTCCTAAGGGTTGAACACAATACAAATGATGAGGTCTCCAAAGACTCCCACTTGAACTTGCATCCAAATGCTTCAAGTTCATCCTTTGTGTCTTCCTTTTGTGCTTCCTTCCCAAGCATCTTCTTTTACAAAATATATATCCTAATACATATTTTCTAGTAAAAGAAAAATACTCCTAATCTATTTATTACATTGCCAAATGAAAATAAATTACAACCCAAATAGAAACACAAAAGGAATTATTACAACCCAAATAGAAAGAATACAACCAACATGACAATTCCATAATCAACCAAATCCAAAACATACATGGTCAAGGCTATGTTATGCACTAAAACATGTATCCATATACATCATTTCAAGGACTAAATGAACCCCATTTGACCCTATATTTTCAGCCAACACAAACTAAGAATTTAGGGTCTTTTGTCCAAATAAAACACAATCAACCAATTTGACATCATTCCATTCAAGATTTAATCTAAGCATGCAAGATATAACCTTGAAAGGTTGGGGTATCAACAAGACATAATATTCCAGCCCAAAAACAGCCTATAACATGTCTAATAACATCTTTTAAAACCAATTTCAAAAGATAAAACAAGCAAGTCATCCACATAACCGGCTCTTGATGCCATTGTTGGGTTTGCTAGAACACAAAATCCATGTTTAACCTTTTAAACATTCTGAAAAACGCAGCGGAGGTGATGGATTATAACATGTTTATAATCTGAAAAATTCGTGTTCTAAATGTTGTTTTAAGATGGAAAACAAAACCCAAAACAATAGGATCTTTAATATGTGAATGGACAAGCTATATGACATGTAAAAACACATAAAATCACAGCCACAATGAGCTGTGATTTCTACCTCTTTGAGCAGCAAGAAACGACCAAAAGAAGGAGTTTGGAGATGCTAAAACCGGCCAAGAACTCATGTGTAGAGATCCTCAAGTGTCTATACCCAAGCTCTTGCAATACACCCTCTTGTTAGGATGAGAACACCACAAGAACAAGCTCTTTGAACCTCCTTTTCAGCTGTCAAAAACCGTGGGTATTGAGGGAGATGGAGATGTCAAAATCGGCCTAGACTCCAAGAAGAAGTCCTCAAGTGTGTTTACCCCAAGCTTGAGAAGCTTACACCACTCTTGCTAGGTAGAGTTCACCAAATCAAGACCAAAAACTCAAAATTCCTGCTGCCAAAAGCCGAGAGCAGAGAGAGAGAGATAGAGAGAGTTTTTGCTTTCAAATTGCATGTCTTGAATGAATGAGATAGTGGAGTTCAAGACTAGTCAAGATTTGTGTCTTCTCTAGGACACAATGTTCCAATCAGAAATAAGGGAGGGGCGGCCACAATTTTAAAAAACATAAGGTTCCCTCCCAATATTTATCACACATGTGAATGTTAACTAGTCCACTTACTAGATTTATATACAATCAACCCTTAATTGTATAATCTAGTCACTCCATTATTAGTTTGTAATGTTATATAATATATAAAAAAACATTACAAATAATAATATTGAACAAAATATCCTAATAAATTGTTCCATCTCATATGTAATTCGTTTAGAAAACCCATTTTCTAAATTGGTGTAAATATTCAATTGGATGATCATATCATCAATTAAATATTAATGGTGTTAGCTAAGCTTGTTATTGGGTATAACCCGACTTGGATCATAACGTACTAACCACATCAATATTCTAAGTGTCTTGGGCACACAGAATCCTACACAATCTGCCTTCTCACACCAGAATAGTCATCCCGAATGACAGCGAGATCTTTATGCATCTGATAAGGACCACATGTCCAAACCTTTGTGGGGGTCAGTCACTCCCCGATAGTACTATCCAAAAGATCCCTGCCTTGTTAATAGTCCAGTTTACAGAGAAGGATTTTCAATATAACCATATGTAATCATAAATGTGATCCAATTATTATTTAAATATACATAAAAATAATTTGTAATTTCAATTACAACATGTATTCCAGCCCCAAAATATTTAAATGATTAAAAAGGAGAATAGTTATGAACTCACAAAATAATTTGAAATTTAAATCACTGTTAGGTCCCTTAAAAGATTAACATTTAGTCTTTTATTGTTTAGTGTCTGTTTTGTATTTTATACTAGTATAGGGACTAGCTGTGTAAATTTAGTTCCATAGTTCTAGTATAAATAGCTTAGACATAGTGTAGATAGTAAGTTTTTGCATGTTTTATGAGAACTGCTTTCTATCACTGTAATCGTCGTTGCAATCAATGGAATATGAATTTTGTTGATTTGTCTTGATTTGATTACACTTGATTGTATTTTGCTTTGAATTGTTCATCTAATTGATACAGATTGCTCTAATTGATCCTATCAATTGGTATCAGAGCTTTCGGTTGCGTGTTTTTGAGGTTCTGTCGAAGATAGATACTTCAAAAATCCACTGAAATCTGTAATCAATTGACAATTCAAGTGAAATATTGTGAATCGAAGCTGTGTTTCATCATCAGAAACATGTTTCTGAATCACAATTTGCAGTTTATCTCATAAAAATCAAGTGAATTAGTGGAAAAACAGTACGAATATGTGTTCTTGAGTGTTCGACCTAAAATCTCTGAAATTCATAGAAAGTTGTTGATAATCACTGAAACTGAGGTTATAGGATTGATTATCGGCATAATCTTGAACTAATTGCGAAATTTCAGCTCAATTCATCAACAATTGAAGGATTTTGAGATTTCTGAGTTCGTTGAATCTAATGAATGTGCCGTATTAGGGATGAAAAACACTGAAAATTGACTAAGTGATTGGTCGTTTGAGAACTGTTGGACTTTTCTCAACTGTTTCAGTCGTATCACCCTAGTCGTATAACCGCTGTTGGTTAGACACATCACTACTGTTGGTAGTTTTACCTTAGCCGTATAACGACTGTTGGTCATTTCAGCTTAGCCGTATAACAACTGTTGGTAATTTCAGCGTAGCCGTATAACGACTGTTGGTCGTTTCAGCTTTGGTCGTATAACTACTGTTGGTAGTTTCAGCACTGTGTTGGATATTTTTTCTAAGGCAATCCCTTAGACTCATCACAGTTGGACTCATCACTACTGTTGGACTTTTTCACTGTTGGACGTATTACAACTATTGGAAGTTTCACTTCTGGTCGTATTACTACTGTTGGACGTTTGACCACTGTTTCGGACTTTTCAGCCTAACACTTAGAAATTTTTCATAAAATTTCAAAAACCCAAAAATATTTTTTTCTTTTCATTTCTTAATTCAAAAGATTAGAAAAAACAAAAAAAATAAAAAAATGGCTAAATCAGAGGATTCTGAGAATAGAGTTCCAAAACTTAAAAACAGAGCTGATTTTAAAAATTGGTCTCTTAGGCTGAAACATCATTTGAATTCCATAGACACTGATCTGTGGAAATCAATTGAAAAAGGTCCATACATTCCTGTGACTACTGATGGTCCAGACAGAGGATTTGTGTACTCTAAAGATTCACAAGAGCCTTATCCTGAAGATAATCTTCATGGTGATGACTTAAAGAAAGTAAAGAATGACATCAAAGCATATTCTCTCATGTGTAAAGGACTACCATTGGAAGTTCTTTCAAGGCTTGAAAACTATCAGACTGGATATACAATGTATAAAGCCTTGAAGATTATATGTGAAGGAGGAAAAGAGATTCAAGATCTGAAAAAACAGAAACTGAAAAGGCAATTGGAACTTTTTGAGCACATCTCAGGAGAAACAATAAACCAAATGATGAACAGGTTTGTGCAATTAACTACAGAGATGTCTACTTTGGGAATCAAGAATGATCTTGAGGACTTAAACAACAGACTCCTGAATGCACTACCATCTTCTTGGAAACAAACTGTCACTTTGTTGAAACATACTGAGAAGTTTCCAATGGATCTTGATCTTCTTATTGCTAAGATTGAATCTGTTGAGATTGATGAAAGCTCTAGAAACAATGATAGACATGCATCAACATCTCAATATAAGTATGTTGCTTCTCCAGCAAATACTGTTGAGAATGCATTCTTGGCCAAAGATCAATCTACTCCTGAAGATGAAGGTGATCTATTTGTGGGAGCAGGATTCTTCACAAGTACACCTGCTTACTCCACTCAACCACTACCACAATCACAATCTTCACCTAAAGCTCAAATGCCAAAACCTTCAACTGAGATGCCATCCTCCTCAAACTCTCCCAATCCAAGCAAAGTGAAAGATGTGATTAACATTCTTTTACAAGATGAAGAGTCAAAAACTGCTTTCACTGCATTCATGGCAAGCTTTCAAGCTTATCAAGGCAGTCATCTGACTCAAATGGAGCTAGTTCTACAGGATTTGTTTGAAATGGATCCAGATGATGTAGAAGAAATGGATCTTAATTGGCAGATGGTCATGATAGCTTACAGAACTCAAAAGCATGCTTACACTAACAGAAATTACAAACCCAGTGCAAACAAAACTGTTGGGTTTGATAAATCAAAATCAAGATGCTTTAACTGTAACAGTTATGGTCATTTTTCAAGAGAATGCAAAGCTCCAAGAAACCAAGGAGGAAACACTCAAGGCAGCTCAAATGGTCAAAAGTATCAGCAACAGGCAAACAAGACTTTTCAGAAGCCATACCAAAGTCTACCAATGCCAGAATCAAAAGAAGAGAAGAACAGTAAGGAAACTAAGAAGGCACTGGTTGTAAACATCAAAGATGGTTATGACTGGAGTGCATATGCAGAGCAGTTTACTGCTGATCTCACTGCTAATCTGGTACTAGTTGCTGAAGTTAATGATGAAGACTGGTCAGAATTTAAAGATCCTAAATATGATGAATCAGATCAAGAAGAAGATTATGATTGGAGTGACAAATCAGATCCAAAAGATACCTCTGAAGAAGTTGCTCTTATGGCTCAATCAGAACAGCCAAAGGTTGTTAATTCTTCTGATACTGAATCTTCACACTCATATCCTAAAATACCAGCAGAAGTGAGAGAGAAAATGTGCACAAAAGCATGTTTTGAGCTAGTTGAACACTACAGAACATATTCATTTAAAATCTGTGACAAGCTCAAACAAGAAGAATCAAAACATAATAAGCTAAAATCAGATCACAAAATTGCTGATGAAAAGATTATGTCTCTTCAAGCATCATGGAACAAAACCATTAAAGAACTTGAACTTGTCAAACAACAACTTGAAGAGATGAACAAAACACTTGAAAAAGAAAAATTGGCACATGCAGCAACTCAAATAGACTTAGCCAAAGTAAAAAGCTCAAAGAAAATGATTGAACAACTGGTGAATGGAAGGAATGAAAAAGACAAACAGGTCTAGGATTCACACATGAACCTATGCCTGAATCTATCTCCAAAACATTACCTGATAATTTCAATACTCATGACCATTCACCAGAAAACAAAGCTAAACTGAAGGAATTTAAAGATCAAAAGAACATTCAAAAGAAAAATGTTGAAGTTTATGAAGAAACAGACTTAAACAAGATCAAAAATGGTCATCCAATCAAAGTTAAATCTTATGAACCTCAACAAAAACAAAAGAAGCTGTTCATACCAAAAAGTGAAAATGTTATTGAACAAACTGAAATAAAGAGTGAAAATTCTGATGTCAATAACAAACTGAAAGAAAAATATGAAGAGGTTAAATCAGATAACAATAATTCTGATGATTCTAGTTCAAATGAACTAACTGAAGTGAAAGAATGTCAAAAGGAATCTTCTCAAGATTCAACCAAACTTCAAAGCAAGAAAACTTCATCTAGATTGCGAAATCAAAGACGAAGAAAAGCTGCAAAAGCAAAGAAAACTGAATCAACAAATCAGTCACAGAAAAATACTCAAATTAAACCTGTGAAATTTGTGTCTGCTGGAACTTTTGACTTGAACACAAACACAAAATAACAAATACACCTAAGATCAAATCTAACTCTGATCTGAGAACAAGTCCAGATCATAAGACTTCCGCTGTGTACAAAAGATTTGAATCAAAGGAGTCAAAGAATTTTGTTTAAGTTCAAAAGAAAAATCCCAAAGATCAAAAGACAAACTTTACTCAAATTAAACAACAAATTAAACTGCCTAACCCAAAATTCAAACAAGAATCAAATGTTGCTTCAACATCAAGGGTTAATAAAATGTTGTTTAAACATTCTGAAAAGTATTGTGATATCTGTGACATGTACAATCATGACATTTCTGAATGTTACTTTAACAAGTATTGCTACATATGTGATATGACAAATCACACCACAGCTGATTGTTATTTTAACAAATACTGTGCATTGTGTGATGAAAGAAATCACAATACCAATGATTGTTACTTCAGGAAGAACTCTACAAGGAAGGAATTCAATACTCAAGGTTTTGTAAATCCACAATTTATAAGAAATCAGAATATTGGATTTAAATTTTCACAACAACAATCTTCCTTGGGTTTGAGATCTTTCAGAAGAAACAATTCAGAATTTGTCAAATCACAGCAATATAACCAAGAAAAGTTTATTCCTCGATCTGTGAGAATAAACCAAGGAACATTCTCAAATGATTCATACAAGAGTTCAAGATTTCTTAATAATGCTTTGAAATCAAAATCTCAAAGAGATAATCAGTTGGTTTCTCAAAAATTTGAACAAGTTAAAATTCAAAAGAAACCAGATGTCAACAAACTTCATTTTAAACAATTTACAATTGTTGACAAGTTTGGCAAGCCCAAGACCATCTCGGCTTGGGTTACTAACTTACCTTAAATCTTTGTGAATGCAGGTACGCCCGCGGAGACCAATCAACTCATGGTATGTTGACAGTGGGTGTAGCCGGCATATGACAGGCAATCAAGCCTTGTTACAAGACTTTAAGTTAAAGGACGGTACTCATGTTGCTTTTGGAGGAGATGCAGGTGGAAAGATAACAGGAGAGGGAACAGTGTCCAATGGGATTATAAGTTTTGATATAGTCAACTTCTGTTCACAGTTGAACTTTAATCTTTTAAGTGTATCCCAATTTGTGATAAATCTTACTCTGTTCTTTTTGATGAATCTCACTGTTATGTCTTGAAACCAGGTTTTCAGATTAGCAATGACTGGGTGATAGTTAAAGCTGCTAGAGACAGAGATGTATACAAATTGGATATGTCTCAAGTGGATCCTGCAACTGAAACTACCTGCCTGATTGCTAAAGCTTCAAATGATGAAAGCCAGCTTTGGCATAGACGTCTTGGTCATTCCAACTTCAAAAACATGAACAAGCTTGTAGCAGGAAATCATGTTATTGGACTTCCTTCCAAGAAGTTTTCAACTACTGATCACTGCTCAGCATGTCTGAAGGGAAAACAACATAGAGCGTCTTATAAGTCCAAACTAATAAACTCAAATACCAAACCACTTCAGATGTTACATATGGACCTTTTTGGACCAACTAATGTTAGGAGTATTGGTAGAAAATCTTATTGTTTAGTCATCATAGATGATTATACAAGATTTTCATGGGTTTTCTTTCTTCAAACTAAATCTGAAACTGCAGATCTTCTAAAAGAATTTATTAACAAAGTTGAAAATCAACTTGATCAAAAAGTAAAAATAATAAGAAGTGATAATGGAACTGAATTTAAAAATGCTAACATTGATGTGTTTGTGCAGAAAAAGGGATAGTTCATCAGTTCAGTGCTCCCAGAACTCCACAACAAAATGGAGTTGCTGAAAGGAAGAACAGAACTCAGATTGAAGCTGCCCGTTCTATGTTAGCTGATGCTAAACTTCCAATCACTTTCTGGGACGAAGCAATATCCACAGCATGTTTTATTCAGAACAGAATCTTGCTTGTTAAAGATAAAAGAAAACTCCATATGAGTTGATGTTTGACAGGAAACCAAACATAAATTTTTTAAAATCATTTGGTTGTCCAGTTATGATTCTTAACTCAAGTGATCATTTAGGAAAATTTGAAGAAAAAGCTGATAATGGATTTTTCGTTGGATATTCATCTGTTTCAAAAGCCTATCGAGTGTATAACTCTAGGACAAATACTATTAATGAAACATTCAACGTTAAATTTTTGGAAAACTCTTTTCCATCAGTTTCAAATGGTCCTGCATGGTTATTTGATTTGGATTCTTTGTCAAACTCATTTCAGTCTAACTTGTTTAATCAATCTGATGATTTTTCAGGTAAGAAGAACTCAAGAGGAGATCTTGGATCTTTCAGTGATGATTCAGATTCTGATGATTCAGATGATGCTCGTCCAGATTATCCATTTTTTTCATTTGTCAAGGATTCAACAATCCAATTCCATGACAATGTTCCTGATTCTCCAGCTTCAGATCATTCTGTTTCAGCTGCTCAAGAAGCATCACAACCTATTCCTAATGATGGTACAGAAATTGGACATCCTGAGTCTGGCACATCTTCTATCTCTGGAGATGCAATTGATCATAGTAACTTTGATTACTTTATCAATTCACCAACTCAAGTTCCAAATTTCACTCCACATTCCTCTACCTTATTGCAACAGCTCTCCAATCTGAATCAAACAAATCTTGATGTTACTGTTCAAGGAAATGAGATTCCAATATCTCGTATCCACCGGAACCATCCAACATCACAGATTATTGGTCCTCTGAATGAAAGAACTACTAGGAGTAAATCTGAACATGCAAATGTTTGTTTATACTCATGTTTCCTTTCTCAGACTGTTCCTAAAAATGTCACCGAGGCATTACAGGACAATGGTTGGATTGAAGCTATGCAGGAAGAACTTCTACAATTTCGAAAACAAGAAGTGTGGAAGTTGGTGGAATTACCTGAAGGAGAAAATGCCATAGGCACCAAATGGTTGTTCAGAAATAAAACTGATGATCGTGGCATTGTAATCAGAAACAAAGCAAGACTTGTTGCACAAGGATACACACAGGAAGAAGGAATTGACTATGATGAAGTATTTGCTCCAGTTGCAAGACTCGAATCTATTCGTGTTTTCCTGGCTTATGCATCATTCATGAAATTCAAGGTGTATCAAATGGACGTAAAAGGTGCATTTCTGTATGGTCCAATCACTGATGATGTGTATGTTAAGCAACCTCCGGGCTTTGAGGATGCAGAATTTCCACATCGTGTGTATAAGCTTAGCAAAGCTTTATATGGACTACATCAAGCTCCTAGAATTTGGTATGAAACATTATCTCAACACTTGATCCAACATGGATATACACGAGGGAAAATCGATCCAACTTTATTCATAAAGAAGGATAATGATGATCTCTTATGTGTGCAAGTGTATGTAGATGATATCATATTTGGTTCTACCAGTCCAACTTTGTGCAAAGAATTTGAAGAAATCATGAAATCTCGGTTTCAAATGAGTTCTATGGGAGAAATCAATTTCTTTCTTGGATTGCAAGTTCAACAATCTGCAGATGGTATTTTAATTAATCAAGAGAAATTTGTTGATAAACTCTTGAAGAAATTTAAACTGCATGATTGTCAATCCATAAGAACTCCAGCTGACGTAAACACCAAGATTGAACCTGATCCTAAAGGAAAATCAGTAGACCAAACATTATACAGATCTATGATTGGTTCTTTGATGTATCTTACTGCATCAAGACCAGACATAATGTATGCTGTTTGTGTCTGTGCAAGGTATCAATCAGACCCGAAAGAATCTCACTTAATTGCTGTCAAAAGAATATTCAGGTATCTCAAAGGTAAACCAGCCTTAGGGCTTTGGTATCCTTATGAAGGTAATTTTGAGTTACATGGATATACAGATAGTGATTATGGTGGATGTTGTCAAGATAGAAAATCTACTACGGGTGGGTGTCAGTTTCTTGGACCCAGATTAGTTTCATGGCAATGTAAGAAACAAACAAATGTTTCTGTCTCAACTGCAGAAGCTGAGTACATAGCTGCATCAGCAGGATATTCTCAAATCCTTTGGTTGCAAAACCAACTGCTAGATTATGGGTTCAATTTTCTTAAAACACCCATTTACATTGATAACACTGCTGCTATGTTCATTACAGCTAATCCAGTTCAACACTCAAAAACAAAACATATCGAAATTCGATATCATTTTCTAAGAGATAATTCTGAAAAAGGTTTAATCATTTTGATTCAAATAGCAACTGAAAAACAGTTGGCAGACCTATTTACTAAAGCTTTTCTACCAGGAAGGTTTGAGTACTTAGTGGAGTCAATTGGACTTATTAACCATGTGTAAACCTGGTTACAAATTTGAATCTTTTCATGATCAAAAACTTTCCTAAATCTGAAATTTTCATAAGGATAACTTTTCATAGTTATTTGCCTGATTGTTTGTGTGTGTGTGCTTTCTTTTATAGAAAACAAATACAAAAGTAGAAAACCCAAATCAAATAGAAAAATATAAATCAAAAATCCAAAAATAGAGTGCTTTTCCTTTTCATTCTTTATTTTAGGAATGAATCTATTTTTGCCTTCTGTGAGAAATGATAGTACATTAGTAAGATCAGTTACATACTTCACTCGCTAATAAAGTCTGACATGATCAGGAATTGTTGTGTAGACACTATCATGCTAGTATACTGAACAAGTAAATTCTTTTGATTACCCACATTCTTATGCTTGTTTGTGTATTCATCTAAGTACATTTGAGTGTATTAGCTTATCAGATTGACTGCTTGTTAAGCTACTCCTGCTCACACCTAATGGTAATGTGACTAATCATGAGATCTGTTACAAGCATCATTTACTTCTCTGTTATGAGTCATCATAGACCTGAAGTACCGAGATATCCTCTGTTGTAAGTCATTACAGACCTGGATATTCTCACTTGATGCAAAAGATGCCAATATGCACAACCCATTCAAAAGGATGGTTAGAGTTGATCAAATGGTTATCCATGATCATTCTTTATTCAATTAAGTAACATGAACTCTGATTATGCATATTTGTTAGGTAATAAGTTGAGAATAAGTGCTTTCTTGCATGTCTTGATGATGGTTGATCCTCTTTGTCTTGGTATGAGTCACATCTTGTCATACACCTCTACCATACTCATCCAAGAATTGAAAAAGTAAGTGAGCTGATAGTTTATGTCAAAAACGCTCATTTGCTGTCCTTAGATCTTGTGTCTCCTTTGCTGTGATATCACTGACCTGGAACACACTTGATCAGGATTTAATCATTGTCTATGACTATCCACACAATTTTTTATTTTAATGTCTGATCTTATCTAATATGATCTCACTGCAATTAAGGATTCTAGTGTACATATTAGATTTTTATTCTGCTTTAATTTTGATTTTATGCATGTTTTCTTGTGTGCAGGCAATATAACAAAGTTACGTATGATATTCTTATGATCAATTAATAAACTTCTAAGTTTGTGAAACTTAAAAGTTTAGGGGGAGTAATAATCCAATAAGAATATTCTCAGAAAATGAAAATGATCATATTGAATTGAACGGATGATGCTTTAATTTCAAAGTATGTGTGTGTTTATCAAATGATAAAATGATCTCATAATTGTTAGCAAGGAAAAGCTTCTTTGAAAAGTTTAAATCAAGACAGATGTTGAAATATTTGATTGTTCATTTTGAAACTAAGATGAAGGGTCAAATTTGTAAATAGTTCAAATTTGAAGGTTAAAAATGAAAATTTGAAACTTTAAGGGTTAAAAATGAAAATTTGAAACTTTAAGGGTTAAAAAATGAAAATTTGAAACTTTGAGGATCAAAAGTGTAAATTTGAAACTTTGAGGGTCAAAATGTCAAAATATGCAATATTGTTTGAATATTAGTATGAAATATTACTAATTTGTTTAAACAGTGTGCAGGTGGAAGACTTGAAAAATTACAAGTGAATGTGGACATTTCAGATTTATCATACGACTAATAGTGCTAATGCTACTGAAAATTGCTTATGCTACTGAAACAGTACTCATGCTACTGGAACAGTTCTTATGCGACCAACAGTGCTTATGCGACTAACAGTTGTCATATGTCTGAAACAGTTCTCATACGACTAGGCTAATGTGTCTAACAGTGCTAATACGACTGCTGTACAGTGCTCATATGTCTAGATACTTAGTAAAATTTTTGATCTAATGAGTCTGAATGATCCTAAAACGACCAACAGTGCTCATGAGTCTAAAATTTTTATACTTAGTATAAATAGAACACTTGTGATATTCATTTCATTCTAAATTCAAAAACCCTCACAAAACCCTCTGAACACTCGAACTTTCGACTTTCTTCGATCAAAAACCCTTATTCATCGATTGTATTCTCTTCGAACAAAAATTCACGATTATTGATAGGATTCGTGAGATTGTGAATGTAAGTAAATGAATCATTTCCAACTGATTTCATTTTAAATGAAACATGTTAATGGTCGTTCGATCCCTGTGGGTCGTATGAACCCTAACACTTGACAAAATCATAGAGTTCTTCAAATCGAGAGAAAAATGAGAAAAATTGATGACTGATTCGTGTTCATTGATGATTTCGATCATTATATTAGGTTAATCTTGTGATAATCTGATGTTTGATTGAATGATTGGTTCAGGGTCTTCGATGAACAGTATCGGGGATATTGAACTGATTGAAGAAGATGAACAGTTTCAAAATTTTCAAAATAAAATAAAACAAAATTCAAAATAAAATTAACATTGATTCAAATCATCATCTCAGGAATTCAAAGTTTAATAAAGTGATATAAGATTTCATAAACAGAAGTGTTAAAATGCTAATCAAAAACAATCTTGAAAATTCATCATTTTTCAAAATTAAGAGTGTACACTTAAAATTAAAATTCAAGTTGTTTTCAAAATTCAAATTAAATTTAACACATCAGTTTATAATTTCTTAAATCATCATTATTTTAAACTCACAATTAATCATTTGCTTCAAAATACACATTATCTAACATCTTTGTTCTTAAATTTGCAGATGGCAGAACTGAAATTTGTTCCTAAGCATAATATTGTTGCATTTTTGAATGATGAAGTACAAGATGCTTTCTCATATGAAGATATGATCAGATTTCTGCTAAGAACCAAATATGTTTATGCCATGTGCTACCAAACAGTAATCTATGACAGGCTTATCAGACAGTTTTGGAATACAGCTCAGGTTGAAGTTGAAGATGGAAGAAAATTTGTAAGGGGCTTTATAACAAGAAATAGAATGATAGAAGTATCCGAAGATTCTATTAGAAATGCTCTGAGACTGGGAGAAAATGATCCAGAAGATAGATGTGAATTTTCTTTTGAAGAATGCAGAGAAAGTTTTATGGCCATGGGTCACCCTGATCAGTTTCCCAAGAAACAATTCTTTCGAGCAAGAGTTTATAATCATTGGAAGCTTCTGTGTTACATCTTCCAACATTGTTTGTCCAAAAGGAGTGCTGGTTGGAACTCTTTTCCTGTGGACATAGCTTCACCAATTGTTGCTGTTGCTACAAATAGAAGATTTAATATGTCAAGATGGATACTGAATGGCTTTGTATTCAATTTGGAAAAAGGAACAAGGCATAAATACTTAATGTATCCAAGATTCCTTCAAATGATTATTAATGAGGAATATCCTGACATTCATGTGTATGGTGTTGGTGGAGATCGATTGGAGATGGAAAATATGTCTGAAATGACATATAAAAAGTTATCAATGATAACAGGTGCTCAAAATGTACCTATGTTTGACTACATGTTAAATGTAGCAAATGATGAGGTTGATATTAATGTGGAGCATTATCATTTGATAGAAGGAGAACCAATTGATCCTACTGATCTTATAGATGAATTTCCTTTGGAAGAAGATGATCAAGATAATGAAGATGATCAAGATGATGACAATGATGAAGATGATGATAATAATGATAATGATGATGATGGTGATGAAGCTGAAACTCACCAAGACATAATTCATGAATCACCAAGTTATGAGCATGAAACTGAAGCTCAAAATGAAGATGATGAAATAATTGGTGCTGAAGTGCATGAACAGGAAAGTGATCATGAAGCAGTTGATGATGTAGATGCTTTCATGATTGATGAAACTGCAAATGAAGAGATACATGAAGAAGAACAAGCTCACTTTGAGAATGAACAAGAAATGAATGTTGATGATCAAATTTTTGATTATGATTTCATTGAACATTTCAAATTCATCAAAATATACCTGTTTCTAAAACTGATGTAGCAGTTCAAACTGAAGAAATTCTTGATGTTGATGAACTCGAAAGCTTAAAAGCTGAAAATGAAGCAAAAGAAAAACAAATTGAAGAACTAAAAGCAGAGCTTGTCTTGTTGAAGAAAGCTAATGAAAAATTGAAAGAAGATGGTTTGTCAAAAGATGAAAAGATTGTTGGGTATGCAAAAGATAAAGAAGATGTTATAAAGAACTTTGAAGTTATGATCAAAGATTATGATTTGCTGGAAGAAAAATTTAAGAATATGTCTGAAGAAATGAAAGATTGAAGGAAGAATTATCAAAGTTAAAAGAATCAGCAAAGCCCTTTCTCCAGAAATTGTGATTACTGCTGAAAACATTCCAATTGATATTGAAAAAGTATCTGAAAGGGAGAAAGGAAAGAGGAAATTAGATGAAGCTGATGTTGAATTTGTACCTGGAACTTCTTCAAAATTTCAAAGAGTTGAAGAAACTACTGAAAAAGAACATCAAGAGAGTCAAGAGCAAATGAGTCAAGACAAAATTGGTGCTCTTGAAGATTTGGAAGAAGAATTTGATGATGACTGGTATAATGAAGTTTTAGATGATGATGATGTAGTTGAAGAATTTAAACATCCTCCTTGGAACATGATCAAGGAGTTGATGATATTCTATCAGATTTTGAAGAAAGGTACAACTATCTTGTGAAGATGAAGTACAACAGAGTATTTTTAGATGGATTAACAGTTTCTCAAATAAATGATGAATATGAGAAATGCATAGCTGCTGAATCCATTGCTCCAATAGATCCTAATGAAATTGTGATTGAACATGGAGAGTGGAACAGAGAAAAAGAAAGTATAAATGTGGATGAACTTTCAAGTTCCGAGCTGCACCATCCTGATCCAGAAGACATGAGTTTGTTTGCTTTAAGATCATGGTTGCAAGCAAGGAATTATCCATGGAGAAAATTAAAAAGACTTCAATCTGTCTCTTTGAGAAATCTGGTTAAAAGTTTTCAAGAAACTGAGAAACAAACCAAAAAGATGATTATTTTGGATACTGACAATCCACAATATCTGGAAATCACAAAAAGAACTCGGATTTAAAGCCTCAGGAGATCAAGCAGATGGCTCAAAAATCAAGTATGTTTGAAAGGAGAAAAGAATTGATGAAGATGTTTCCAGAATCAGAAAAACAAGCATATAAAGCATCTGAAGATCAAATTCAAATTTTTGATAAATCAAGATCAACTGGTGATTTGGTAAGAAATGTGTTACAAAAAGGTCAATCAGTGGCTGAACTGTTAAATGCAATGATTGCACCAGACTTCACCAATCAAGTAAAAATTATAGCATGGAAGTATGATGAAGTGTTTGATGCATTTTAATTAAAAGAGTGAATGCTATATGTGATGTGTATCATTTTTATGCTAGCATCATAAAACTTCCAGTGCAAGATCTTAAGGAGTTGAATAAATTGAGGTTGATTAACCATTCTAATGCAAAAAGAGGTCAAATGATGGTAGATTTGTTGAAAACAGGGTTGACCAGATCAAGTAATTTTCTGAAAACAAGATGTGATCAAGAAGATAAAGAATATTTTATGTCAATGAAAAAGAAGAGAAGCAAGACAGTGAATCAATCAGATGAAGATCACTTCATGATTGAATTTATGACAAGTTTGTTGAAAAGGTGACAACTCCGGGCATAAAGATGATTGACGGAAATCAAAAGACAAAACCAATTCAAAGATGGTTTTATAATTCAGAAATGTTTGAACTGAAGCTTGTGAGAAACTTAGAAGACTGGAATGAAGACATGATAACTTTGTTTGGAGCCTTTGAGTTGAGGTTATTACATCCAAGTTATATTTCATTTCTATCTGTGCAGAAGTTTGACAAGTTATCAGATGAACAGCTGAACAAGATAAAAAGTATTTTGTGTCAATTATCAATGTCATGAGTGCAGCCATGGAAAGAATTGCTTTAAGAAAAGCTTTGGCTTATGCAAATATTGTAAAGAAAGATATACCAGATATTGAATTCATGAGAATATCTAGAAAAGGAGTGCTAGAATGTATACAAAAGACTGTGGGATTCCAATTGAGCTTTATGCTAATGTTGATATAGCATGTTTATCAAAAAGCACATTGGAAAGAATGAAGCATTTAGACATAAAAACAAATGAATCAAAACCAGAGCAGGCTGTGCTAGCAAAGAAGTTCAAGTCAGCAATTGAGAATGCTCTGAAGGAAGTTGAAATGTATAAGCAAAAGCCTATGTTCTCTGTAAAAGAAGAGCCTGAGGATTTATTGCAGATTAAAGATTGAAGATAGAAGATTCAAGAATAACAGAAAAAGTCAAAGAATGCTGAGAAGAAATGAAGACAAAGTCAATATTGAAGACAAAAGAAGAAAAAGCAAAGATGGAGCAGAACAGAAGACTGAAGACAATGTCAATCTTAGGGGGAGTATTGTTAGGTCCCTTAAAAGATTAACATTTAGTCTTTTATTGTTTAGTGTCTGTTTTTGTATTTTATACTAGTATAGGGACTAGTTGTGTAAATTTAGTTCCATAGTTCTAGTATAAATAGCTTAGACATAGTGTAGATAGTAAGTTTTTGCATGTTTTATGAGAACTGCTTTCTATCACTGTAATCGTCGTTGCAATCAATGGAATATGAATTTTGTTGATTTGTCTTGATTTGATTACACTTGATTGTATTTTGCTTTGAATTGTTCATCTAATTGATACAGATTGCTCTAATTGATCCTATCAATCACAACATGTATTCTAGCCTCAAAATATTTAAATGATTAAAAAGGGAAATAGTTATGAACTCACCTCAGTCCTTGTGTGTTGTTGACAAGCTAGTAAATTCCTGCTAAGGAATTATAATTCACATAAGCAAAGAGATACAAATCCAAAACCAAAATAAGTTAGATCTTGAACCTGGTGTTCAATGATCTAGGGTTTGGTTTTCTGGGATTTGTTATAAACATATAATTAAATCATTTAATTTTTTTTTCAATTCTTTAGATACTAAAGATTTACATTTCACAATATTTGATAAATTTTAATAATGATTTAACATATCATTATATTCTAAATAAATCTTAGATGTTATTTAAATATGTAAATTTATATTTAATTTGTAAGATTTATAAATACACACAAATTATCTAGACATTATTTATATGATGATGTTATTTTAATTGGAAATATAAATAATAAATAATAAATATTTACATGATAATCATAATATAATTTATTGAATTATTAATTATGTTCAATAATTAATAATTATAACACATAGATTATGTTCAATACATAATATAAATTATCTAATTATGTTATTCATATTTACAAATAATATAATGTTCAATAATAATTTAAATTATTATTTAGAATCTTATTCTTATAAAAATAATATTTATAACATTTGTAAAAATTAAATAAATAAATAAATAAGGTTTTTAAAGAAATAATTTTCTAGAAAATAATTATATAACCCCTAAAATAAACAAAGTTTATAAAAATTATTTTTATAATTTTTAATAATTTTTCTGTATTTTTTAAAAGGCCAAAAAGGCTTTTAAAAAAAATAAGTTGGTGGCCGGGTTCGAACCCGCGACCACACACACACACTCCCACACCGAAACCAGTGTACCAAAGGCATCCAGCCACACTAGTTCCCAGTTTCTTTTCTTTTAAACATAACCCAAAGCCTTTCCCCAATCCACCTAGAACCCTAATTCGAAGATCATGAAATTAAAGCTTAATAATCGAATGATCACTGCAATAGACATGGGGCTTTTGTTCCCCATGTCAAATCAAGTGTAAACATGTATTTGATTACCTGAATTGAAGACGAATGGTGATGAGCAATCGATGAACACACCGTGGTTCGTCTTGAATCCAAACAGTGGACAATCGTTGATGAAAATCGAATTAAATTCAAGGAAAGCTTCTAATGATTATTGGGACTAAAACCCCTTATCAATTTCAGGTTTCGAAGCCCTGAAGATAGTGTTCGAATTGAGGCAGGTCGTGAACAGAAGTGGTGATTAAATCGATATGTTTGTGTGTTTTCATATGAAGGAAGGTTTTAAATAGTCAAAAGATTGTTATTGCGAGTTTACTTTCGATTATATTTAGTCTAGTGCTCAAATAGGTGAGTGGGTCGGCCGAAAGTTTCGATCGAGTGGGTTTGGTGAGGATAGCACTGAAATTATTAAATTTCAGTGGTGTATTAGGTCGAATCACCCACGAGAAAATGTCGGGAGAACTTAATCGAGTTAAAATCGAGTAATTTGGATGTTTGGGGGGTCGCCGGAGACCGGATTGTTGGCCGGAGGTGATCGAGGGGAACAGTGGGTCGGGGGTTGGGTTTTAGAAAGTAACACATTTGGTCCCTCAACTATACTTGATTTATTATTGCATGTGGAAAACTCTTAAACCAAGTTTCTTAAATTACAAGATAACCCCTGAACTTTATAAACTTTTATAAATTATTATTATTAATAAAATATTATTATTATTATTATTATTTACATTTTTATTATTATCATTATTATTATTATTAATGTTATTATTAATAATAGTGATAATGATATCATTATTCTTATTATAATATCAAATATATACATATATACATATATATATATATAATATATATATATATATATATATATATATATATATATATATATATATATATATATATATATATTTCAACGAAATTTTTCCGGGTTGTCACATCATCCCCTGTTAGAGGAATTTTCGTCCTGAAAATTAAGATGTACTGGCAACAACCTTGAACAGGTTAGGATACTTGCGCATCATTTTGTCCTCTCGTTCCCAAGTGAACTCAGGACCACGCGAGAGTTCCACCGAACTCTGACAACCGGAATTCTTGCTATGCTTAAGTTGTTTAACCTCTCTATCCATGATTTCAACTGGTGCCTCAACAAGTCTGAGTTTCTCACATACTTGCAGTTCTTTTAAAGGCACAACAAGTGATTCATCGGATAATCACTTCCTAGATTAGTTACGTGAAAACATTGTGCACACCACCAAGTTCAGCAGGTAGATTTAATTCAAAGGCTACTGGGCCGATCCTTTTGACAATTTCAAAAGGTCCCACGTAGCGAGGGTTCAATTTCCCTCGTTTCCCAAAGCGTATAACTCCCTTACAGGGAGATACCTTTAGCGAAACTTTATCCTTCCTGAAATTCAAGTGGTTTGCGGTGTTTATCAGCGTAGCTTTTCTGGCGATCCCTGGCAGCAGCCATGCGTTCTCTTATCTGGACAATTTTCTCATGAATTTCAAAGATCAATTCTGGGCCAGTAAGTTGACTATCTCCAACTTCTGTCCAGCAAAGCGATGATCTACATTTACGTCCATATAAGGCCTCGAATGGTGCCGCCTTGATGCTCGAATGATAGCTATTTTATGTGAGAATTCTACCAAAGGTAGATAACCTTCCCAGTTCTTTCCAAAATCAATAACACAACTCTAAGCATATCCTCAAGAGTTTGTATGGTTCTTTCACTTTGACCATCAGTCTTTGGGTGATAGGATGTGCTCATATCTAGGCGAGTACCTAGAGCTTTCTGAAGTTTATCCCAAAAGATAAATGTAAATCGTGCGTCACGATTAGAGATGATAGACACTGGCACTCCGTGTCTAGAGATAATTTCTAAGCAACTAAGGTTAATGCTAAGTTGAAGAATAATTCCAGAAGAATCAAAGCTATTATCAGCCCCGGTATCAAATAGATGTGTAGCTACCGATGATAAGGTACGTGTTTGTAACAATATTTGGTCCTGTCGAATGTGCTTGCTTCAGTCATAAATATATAACCGCGTGATGTATATCTTTATTTCCATAATTTAACTATACTTACTTTCTAGTTATAGTCATTCCTAACTCTGATCATTTCTAACTTGTCTTGGGGTCCTAATCAACCTAGGGCACACTTATGGTAATGGTCGGAACTCCAACCTTCTTAATGTTCCCGTTTACACATGTTTAGCATAATCGTATCAACCAACATAGTTAGGTTCACGACATTGACACTAAAGCAAATCATCTTAACCATCAGAGAGGTTTATTCTATACTTACTAGATTTTTCCCAGTGTCCTTCTTAATTCTATTTGGTCTAATGTCATAAGGTATGACATCAGTTTTATCAATTCATGGAGTTTGTCAGTATAAAGAGCACGACTTAACTCTACCATTGCATGATTTTAGAATTACATTTCTAACTTTTGCATTTCATTCCTTAGGTAATAGTAACCCTATTTATAAACGTCTCCGGTATACTAAGAATGTGCTTAAACCGGTTACACGACATCCTAATTTTTCCTTAGCATCATCTCAAAGAATGACATAATGTATATATAGAGGGTATCATCACCCTTCTATATTTCCTGTAGTCCACTTTCATTCTAAGCATTCAATCAGTCCCCAGTTACTGAAATGCTAAGTGGAGGAATGTCTCTTAAAAGATAAAATTAATATCATGAGTGGGAATACCATGAAGGCTCTAAGTAGGAAAAGACTTAAGTAATAACAAGTAAACTACAAGCACATAAGCACAATATGTCTAATGATAGTTGTCTATCCTTCATACTTTCAGGATTTCAGGTATAACCATGTTAGGGCAAGTACTAGGGAAACAAGTCTCTCTTTAAGTTAGGACAAGTGTAGCTTAGATTACTAAATGGAACACGTCAAGGTAATTTGACCCATTGCCTTATAGACTTGTGTATGACCGCAGTAACTTCACGTGCTATAATAGCAGCAATCTTACGGCCAGAGTTTCTAGACCGTGAACGGATTTGATAAGAAGCCATTCTGAAAGATCATTAAGAATTTTCATGGAAATCATGAAAACGACAATCGAGAAATTGGCATAATAGAAATGAGATGTTCCAGGTGTAATCGTTTGATTCGTAAATCAAAGCGAGTACGTTGACTAATCAAAGTATTGGGTCAATCACAACTTGTTGAAGACATGCGTACCTATAAGCAGATACTCATCCCAAGAGTTCCCAGGTAAGGTAAACAGGTCCATCGGTTGATTTGGATTTATACGAATACCTTGCCTAGACAGAACACCCCGAGATACAGGCATCACGCTCTTCCAGCATTACATGTTTCAAGTTGTAATACACAGACTTTGACGAATTTGAAAACCATTTGATTTAGGCATGATGATAAGTGTAGATCCCACATGTCGTTGAGAATAAGTTTAGGAATTATCGGAAAGAGTCAAAGAGTCAAAGTTATGTTCAGGAAAACAACTATCTAAGTTTAAGCATATAACTTCTTAATCTTAGTCAATCTCTAACTAAGGCAATTTACTTTGTGCAACTATTATGTGTGGCTATAGGCTAGATGCAATTTCTAACTCACTATAACCAATGGCTCTGATACCAATCTGTCACCCTCAAATTCTGGGTCTGGAATCTATCACGGAGGGGTGAGCAAACAGGATTGAACACAGTAGTTACACATGAGATGCAGTTATCTATATGATAAGTTTTAGATAGTCAATCCATTATTATTCAGAGCATTAGATATTATACGCAGCGGAAATAAATATATAGATTCCTTTTTAACAATACGTCTAATCATGTCTTATCAATAACCAATATGTATCTTGAGCTCTTATATGATCCTACGTGCATGTCCATAAGCTCCTAGTAGATACCTGAGAATACATGTAAATCAAGTGTCAACACAGGGTTGGTGAGTTCATAGGTAAGTAAAACATATTGATAAAACATCATTATCATCAATTAAGATTTACTATAAAAGTATGAGTTTAATTTTACTCACCGGTATATGAATAGCCTGTCAGAACCCTTTTAATAAGGTGAACCCGCTATCCCACATACCCACTATGTACAAGCCCAACAAATCCTTCACATAGGATTTGCCCATGTATCATAGTTTATTATTTCTATGTACAAGCCCAACAAATCCTTTACATAGGATTTGCCCATGTATCATAGTTTAATATCCTTTTCATGTGTATATTATGTTATTATAATAATTCAAATCAGAGGGCGCAAATCCTCTCTTTACATTTATCCTCATATGGGTTGTAAGTGGAACTATAATGGCACAACTTATATAGCGCACAATCTGCCTTCTCACACCAGAATAGTCATCCCGAATGACAGCGAGATCTTTATGCATCTGATAAGGACCACATGTCCAAACCTTTGTGGGGGTCAGTCACTCCCGATAATACTATCCAAAAGATCCCTGCCTTGTTAATAGTCCAGTTTACAGAGAAGGATTTCAATATAACCATATGTAATCATAAATGTGATCCAATTATTATTTAACATAATACACAAAAATAATTTGTAATTTCAATTACAACATGTATTCCAGCCCCAAAATATTTAAATGATTAAAAAGGGGATAGTTATGAACTCATAAAATAATTTGAAATTTAAATCACAACATGTATTTCAGCCCCAAATATTTAAATGATTAAAAAGGGGAATAGTTATGAACTCACCTCAGTCCTTGTGTGTTGTTGACAAGCTAGTAAATTCCTTCTAAGAAATTATAATTCACATAAGCAAACAGATACAAATCCAAAACCAAAATAAGTTAGATCTTGAACCTGGTGTTCAATTGATCTAGGGTTTGGTTTTCTGGGATTTGTTATAAACATATAATAAATCATTAATTATTTTTGTCAATTCTTTAGATACTAAAGATTACATTCACAATATTTGATAAATTTTAATAATGATTTACATATCATTATATTCTAAATAAATCTTAGATGTTATTTAAATATGTAAATTTATATTTAATTTTGTAAGATTTTATAAATACACACAAATTATCTAGACATTATATTTATATGATGATGTTATTTAATTGGACATATAAATAATAAATAATAACATATTTACAAGATAAACATAATATAATTTATTGAATTATTAATTATGTTCAATAATTAATAATTATAACATAATAGATTATGTTCAATACATAATATAAATTATCTAATTATGTTATTCATATTTACAAATAATATAATGTTCAATAATAATTTAAATTATTATTAGAATCTTATTCTTATAAAAATAATATTTTATAACATTTGTAATAATTAAATAAATAAATAAATAAGGTTTTTAAAGAAATAATTTCCAGAAAATAATTATATAAACCCCTAAATAAACAAGTTTATAAATTATTTTTATAATTTTAATAATTTTTCTGTATTTTTTAAAAGGCCAAAAGGCTTTTTAAAAAAAATAAGTTGGTGGCCGGGTTCGAACCCGTGACCACACACACACACTCCCACACCGAAACCAGTGAACCAAAGGCATCCAGCCGCACTAGTTCCGGTTTCTTTTTCTTTTAAACATAACCCAAAGCCTTTCCCCAATCCACCAAGAACCCTAATTCGAAGATCATCAAATTAAGGCTTAATAATCGAATGATCACTGCAATAGACATGGGGCTTTTGTTCCCCATGTCAAATCGAGTGTAAACATGTATTTGATTACCGAATTGAAGACGAATTGGTGATGAGCAATCGATGAACACACCGTGGTTCGTCTTGAATCCAAACAGTGGACAATCGTTGATGAAATCGAATTAAATTCAAGGAAAGCTTGTAATGATTATTGGGACTAAAAGCCCCTTATCAATTTCAGGTTTCAAAGCCCTGAAGATAGTGTTCGAATTGAGGCAGGTCGCGAACAGAAGTGGTGATTAAATCGATATGTTTGTGTGTTTTCATATACAATTGAACTCGAAGGAAGGTTTTAAATAGTCAAAAGATTGTTATTGCGAGTTTACTTTCGATTATTATTAGTCTAGTGCTCGAATAGGTGAGTGGGTCGGCCGAAAGTTTCGGTCGAGTGGGTTTGGTGAGGATAGCACCGAAATTATTAAATTTTAGTGGTGTATTAGGTCGAATCACCCATGAGAAAATGTCGGGACAACTTAATCGAGTTAAAATCGAGTAATTTGGATGTTTGGGGGTCGTCGGAGACCGGATTGTTGGCCGGAGGTGATCGACGGGAACAGTGGGTCGGGGGGTTGGGTTTTAGAAAGTTACACATTTGGTCCCTCAACTATACTTGATTTATTATTTCATGTGGAAAACTCTTAAACCAAGTTTTTAAATTACAAGATAACCCCTGAACTTTATAAACTTTTATAAATTATTATTATTAATAAAAATATTATTATTATTATATTTACATTATTATTATTATCATTATTATTATTATTAACGTTATTATTAATAATAGTGATAATGATATCATTATTATTATTATAATATCAAATTATACACACACACACACACACATATATATATATATATATATATTTCAACGAAATTTTCCGGGTTGTCACATATATGTATATATATATATGTATATATACATATATATAGTATGTATATGTATTATAGATATATATGTATGTATATATGTATATATATGTATATATATACATATATATGTATGTACATATATATGTATATATATATATCTATATACATTATATATATTATATACATATATATATAGGGTTAGGATCATTACAGAACCACTTTATTTTCAAAACTACAGAACCATTAATTACATAAATGTATATTAAGTTGGTAATACTAAACTGTTTTACATATATGTATATAAGACATGAACAAAAACTATAAAAAAAAACTAAATATCATCAGATTTAAATTACATCTATGTAAATCAATGGTTTATAATTTACATTTATGTAAATCAATGGTTCTTTAGGTTCTGAAAATAAAAAATGGTTTTGTAATGATCCTGATCCTATATATATATGTATATATATATACATATTATATGTATGGATATGTATATAATGTATATATATATGTATGTATATATATATGTATCTATATATAATATATGTACATTATATATATGTATATATATATCTATATACATTAATATATGTACATACATATATGTATGTACATATATGTATATATATTATCTATATACATTTATATATATAGATATATACATATATATACATTTATATACATATACATAATATATATATTGTATATTATATACTATATATATATATGTATGTATATGTATATATGTATATATAATGTATGTATATATATATAATGTATATATATATACATATATATGTACATACATATATAGTATATATATATCTATATACATTTTAATATATATATATACATATATATATACATATATATACATATATATACATATATATATATGTATATATATATACATATATATACATAGGGACTCATTCATATGAAACCATTAATTTGGAAAAAACTATGGAAACCCAAACCAACCAATCAGATTATTTGTAAATATATTTAATTAAATTAATTAAATAAATGTGAAAAGGGTAATATGGTAATTTTGGAACATGTAAAAAGTTAGTGGGGAAGAAAATGTAACTGTCCCTCTAATTTCAATACCATCGACCCAAATTTGCATCAGATAATCAAATCCAATTTTCCATTATCAATTTTTTACTACATCGCCATTACTTCATGGTATCGCACTATCATCTATTACGGAATTCAACATGGGAAAAGATTATGGTTCGAATTCTATACTGCAATAACATCGCAATTTTTTGGCAGGATTCATAAGAATCGACTTTGCTTTGTTTTTAAAATTTTTGATATTTGCTTCTGATTAGGATTTATAATAATGGAGGAGATAGAAATTCATTATTATGCTATATTGAACGTTTTTTTAATTGAATTTGCAGATCATAATGATGTATTTCGGAGTTCATCAACGGAATTAAAGGGGATAGAATCAAATTCATGTATGGGAAATGAGATTACAAGCACATATGTTGAAACAAGCAGCAAGAATATATTACTGATGTAGATATTTCAGAATCAAATGAAGATGCTGGAATAGATAACAGAATTGCAAATAAGCACGGTACGATTAAAGGGAAAGAAATAATGTCGGATTGAATAGATGAAGTTGATTGCGGTTACGATATGGAGGAGAATGTTGATACAAGAATGAATGATGCAACATTTGATATAATGTCAAACTTGAATGACACAGGTATCATGTTCATGACAACTAAATAGCCTTCAATTAGTATATAATAACATGATAAAGAAATCTATATTTTAAAAATATGTTGATAGAATTCTTATTAGCTGAAATTATTGGTATGATATGATGAAGATTAATTGATATTAGAATAAAATAATACACCAAAGGTTACATTGTGAATAGGAACTATACTATGTTTGACTGGATCATGGTAATACGAATATTAGATTGAAACCTATTATAGTAAATTTGACAAAATGAAAATATGCATATATGCATATAATCGAAATGGTAACTTAGTTTCAGTATGTCCCCCAAAACGGTGTATTTATGATATGCAACATCAAACAATATCAACCATATATATATATATATATATATATATATATATATATATATATATATATATATTATATTATGCTGATAACAAATTATAATGATAATGCAATTAGTATCACTATATGACTTGTAAATTTTTGATTATAGTAGATCAGCAAGCTAACGAAGAAGGTGACGCATCCATTATTCACTCACCAAATGGATCGACATATTGGATCCCTATAGTACCAGAAGAACTGAAGCCAGTTGTTGGTGATATTTACTCTTGTTACGAGGAAGCAAAGAAGATGTATGACTGCTATTCAGATAATGCGGGTTTTTCAACAAGAAGGGGGACAGTGAAACAAACTAAAGGAGAGATCACCCATCGTTACATAGTATGTAATAAATATGGAAAGTCAAAAACAGTTCCATATGACACTCTAGAACAAAAACAAGGAGGATGTTCAATACGTATGAGCAACTTTAAAGTTACAAATTGCCAAGCAAGTGTGAAGTTTAGAGTCATACCGGGAACAAAAAATTATTGTTTATATGACTTTGTAGAGGCACATAATCATGAACTATTGGACGATGATAAAAAGTACTTTAGTAAGGCAAGAAGAAAACTGCAATACGCTGAAAAAAGGTATATCCTTAAACTGTCAACTAGTAATATAGGACCAAGTATTGCTTACAGACTTAGATCATTGTCTAGTGGTGGACACAGCAAGGTGAATGGGATTGTTGAAGATTTCAGAAACTTTAGGCGAGATATGAACGTTTACATTGGATCAAGAGATGCACAAATGTTAATAAACAGAATGGAAAAAAGAAAAGAAAATAATCCAAAGTATGCATTTGACTTCAAAACGGAAAAAAATGAATTGGTTTCATTGTTTTGGGCGGATGAAATAGCACAATCAAATTATGAAGCATTTGGAGATGTACTTGCATTGATGCAACGTACCGAATGAACAGGTATAACTATTATCATTTATACTTTTATTGTTAGTTAATTTGTTTAATATTCTTAAATGAATAATTTAGAATTTGGTTGATGATGAAGGTACAAGATGGTGTTTGTACCATTCACAGGGGTTGATCACCACACAAAAAGCGTTACATTTGGAGGAGCTTTGATTAAGAGGGAAAACATTGAATCATACAAATGGATTTTAGAAGCATTCAAATACACTCACAGCAAGCAGCCTAAGCTGGTTCTTACTGATCAAGATCCTGCAGTAAAAGTAGCAGTTGAGGCAGTCCTTCCAGAATCATCTCACAGATTATGCATGTGGCACATAATGGACAAGTTGCCAATAAAGGTAAATTATATTAATTTTAGTTGATGTGTTTGGATAAATTATTTAATAATATTATAAATAAACATATTGCTATTATAATATATTGTCCAACATAAACAGATTTCAGGAGATGTTTTGGCAAGTACGGATCTGAGAACACCATCTCAATTTGAGACGGATGGATAAAGATTGTGGATGACTTCAAGTTGCATGACAACAAGTGGTTGCAAGATATGTATGATATAAGAGAAAGGTGGATTCCAGGATTTTTCAGAGATCTCCCCATGTTTGTTTGATGAAAACAACATCAAGATCAGAGAGCGCAAACGCATTTTTTAGAATATATGCTAATCTAGAAAATACGTTTTTACAATTCATGGTTAGTTTTGAGGCTGCTATGGATGAACAACGATACAAGCAGAAAAACTTGAGCATGCAACAAAGGAAAGCAGACCATCTTTTAAGACCAATCTAAAATTAGAGATGTATGCAGCAAAGGTATATACGCGTGAAGTATTTCTAGAAGTGAGAAAGGAAATTTTGAAGGGTGACATGACGTGTGCAATTAAAAATTTCAACAACAAAAATGGTATCGATGTATTCATAGTGACGTGTAAGGACAACAATTTGAACTCCATGCAGGATTTTAAGGTATTAATGAATCTGAATGATATTCTTAAATCATCAAAGAATATGATACTACATCTTACCAGAATTGAATATCTAAATAAATATCTATTTTTTGACATTGATCAGGTTACTGTAAATATGAGTGGCGAAGAGATGGACTGCTCTTGTATAAATTTTGGGAGGATTGGGTATTTGTGCAGACACATATTCTGTGTGTTAAAGTATATGGGGATTGATACCATACCAAGTAAATATGTTCTGAAGCGATGGAGACAAGATGCACTTTCTGAGAAATATGCATTGATGCAAGAATCTAACGCGGGGGTGAAGGATGAGCGTGAAGAATTATTTTGTAAAGCAGTGAGTGTTGTGGAGAAGTGTGCTGCAAGGTTAAGGGGGATGTCTGTGAGATGAGGTTGTTTGTGGATAAACTAAATAAAATGGAAGAAGAAATAGAAAAAAAGTTTCTAGATGAACCGGTGGAAAACAGCAACAGGGAAGTATTCAAGACATTTTTTGATACTGTATCGCCGGATAAGGTGATAGTTACTGTACCACAAGGCGCGAGGAATAAGGGTTGTGGTAGCAACAAAAGAATGATAGGACCGAGAGAAAAGGTTGTCAACAAATCCAAAAAAAATTAAGACATTGTAATATGTGCGATGAGTATGTGAATCATGATTCAAGAAATTGTGACTTAAACCCAAAAAACATCAACAAAAATGAAGATCTCAAAAAGAAGAAACGTGGGAGACCACCAAGAAAGGCCACATAGATATGAAGTGATAAATTTGGGTGAATTGGGTTATTGAATCTCTGTATGAACAAAAAAATGGGATTTGAAAGAGTGAATGATGTGGAGATCAAACGTTAACTTAAGTTTGATGTTTAATTTATATATTGTTTACTTGGATGTGGTATTACCATTAAGTTTGATTGATACATGAATGAATATTCTATGATAAAACTTATGATTACACATACATCAGTAAAGAAAGCATGATCACTAATTAATTGAAATGTGCAACGTAGTATTAGTATATAAAAGTTTGTGAACATTAATTATAAATCTTTATAAGTTGTTTCTCCATAATATAAATATCAGATTCTTAATACATACTTTTGATATCGTAAATAATGATAAGAAATTATGCATTCATCAAACAAATAAGGAAAAAAAATTTATATGAATATAAATACATTGAAAACGAAAGAATTATCATCATTAATTTAAAATATTAAAAAAATATCAACAAAAGTTGTTTCTGCATATTGGGCATTACCGCACATTTATTGTATTTAGTGAGACATCCACATATTATGCATTTATGCACAAAATTTAACATGCATACGAAGGGGATTAAGGATATGACAAATCCACAAGTGTTATAATAGGATAACATTAAAATATTCCTAGCCTAGCAAATATTAATAAAAAAATTATAACAAAACAAGTGTTATAATAGGATAACATAAAAAACACTATAACAATTAATTAACTATTCCAATAAAAGTAAACAAAAGTAATTTAACACTTGGAATAATAAAAAGATTCAAATTGAAAACAAATGTTAGTTCACGATAAAGATCAACCTAAGGATATGACAAATCCACAAAACATCTACCTAACCATGTCTTAACATATAATCATTTTTTGGGTTTCACAACAGCCTTGGCTTGCTTTCGTGTTGCCACAGTCTTAGATGATGCTTTTTATTGCCTCTAACGTCGCCTTCATCGCTTGAGTTTCCTTCCAAAATCGCTCAGCACACTTGATCACTTCATGCCTATAAACATTAACCTCGGATAAAAGAATCTTGGCAGCATACTTGCATCGCAATCTCCTAATCTGCGTTTTCTGTCTCCTCCCCTCCCCCTCGAAAACATTGACCCAATCCTTTGAAATCCCTTTGAATGTTTCCATATGCCTCATCAAGAAGATGCCACAGTCATTGAAGTTTTTCTTTGTCACCCAACTAAGCACCGGCTTAATTATCTGTACATCTTTCATCTTCATACCTGCTTGACGACCAACAGACTCCAAATATTTTGCAAATATTGATCGCTACAAAGATTTATATTAAAAATACAACAACTACAATCTATCAACTTCATACATTAAGAGACAACATAATATAAAAGTAAACAAAACCATGTCAAACTAAAGATCAAAACAGTATAAAACTTAAACATCCCCATTGCACAAACAAAACCATGTCAAACTAAAGATCAAAACAGTAGGGGCATACCCCAAAAATCTAGTAGTGTAACACAATCATGTCAAATAATAGATTAAAACATAACCGGACATTAAAGCAGTAAAGGAGCTTAACCCAATACGCTGCTTGTGTATTAAAATCATGTCTTGACACATACATTCTACAAAATGACAATGACATATCCAAACAGAATAAGTACTTGCTCATCTTCTTCAAACATTAAATATAAAACTTATACAATCCCTAATTTTAGAAACAAAACCATTTCAAAGTATAGAATAAAACACTAGCGGCTTACTCCAAAAATCTGGTAGTGTAACACAATCATGACAAGCAATAGACTAAAACATAACCAAACATTAAAACAGTAAAGGGGCTTAACCCAATAAGCTGCTTGTGTATCAAAATCATGTCTTCACACATACATTCTACAAAATGTCAATTACAGTATGCAAAATAAAGCTAACATTTCGATTATATTAGGAAGGAACTTTAAAACATTAACAGAACAATTTATAACAGATATCATCAACAAGAGATTACATTCGACATGAACAGTAAACAAAATGGAAAACATTAACTAAAATCAGAGATTCATTTGAAGAAATTAATGCCTAAAATCAGTTTTTATAAAAAAACTTAACAATTGCAACTATTGATGAAACGAGCAAAGCTAACCTCGAACGATTATAAATTAGGGATTGAAACCCTTGAATGACTGAAAATAAGGGATCTGCGATTCGAAGAAGATGAAGATTTCCGTAACTGATGGAATGTGGATGCTTCAGATAGACATGCAACTGCAAGAATGATCGATTGAATGATCGATTATTGTGGGGGAGGGAAGATTTGGGAGGTTTTCGGGTGTACTGTTTTGAAATTGAATATCCCGAAAACAAATGAAGGCGGTTATTGAATAAGCAAATACGAAATACCCAAATTGCCCTTCTTGTATAATTAGGCTCATTTAATTAAACTTGAATTCTCATATTTACCCTTTTAATCAAGACCCTTGATTATATCGATCAATGGTCATAATTAGTTTCTTTAGTTTCTTCCAAATATCTAGTTTTCTTTAGAATGCCCCTCTATATACATATATATATAAATATATATATATATACATATATATATATATACATATATATATACATATATATATATACATATACATATATATATACATATATATATATGTATATATATATATCTATACATATATATATATATATATATACATATATATATCTATATACATATATATATACACACATATATATACATATATATACATATATATATATACATATACATATATACATATATATATATATCTATACATATACATAATATATATACATATATATATATATATATACGTATATATATGTATATATATATATATATACATATATATATATATATACGTATATATATATGTATATATATATATATGTAATATATATATATGTATATTATATATGTATATATATGTATATATATATATATATAATATATATATATATATTATATATATATATATATATATATAGACACACACACTAGCGGATTAGACCCGCGATTTGCCGCCGCACGGTTTTACTGTATACGAGAATGTCATAATGATAGTTTTTATGGTTATAAAGTTAAAAGATTTAATCTGATAATTTATATGTTGGTACTAACCGCCCGAAAAAATTGTGTATAAAACACTGATAAAAAAGTGTAATGAAAAAAATATAAAAAAATAAGTACCTCGAAAAAGATAAGAAAATAACGAAAACATAAATTGTGACTTTTTATATTAACGAGCTTTATTATAAATGGTTAAAAGAAATTTTGATAAAACTTGTATACTCATATACAAAACTTAAAAAAGTTCAGGTGATTAAATATAAATTTAACATAATTCGAAGGCTTAATGATAAAATTATAAAAAATGTTCTGGTCAATAAATGTAAATTTAATCTAACTTGAAGGCTTAATTATAAAATTTTAAAAAAATTTCAGGTTATTAAATATAAATTTAACATAATTTGAATGCTTAGTATAAAAATTAAAATGAAACAAAATGAGTATGCAACAATTTTAAAAAGAGAGAGAGAGTGAGAGAGAAAGTGTTATGTTTAATTTAAATAATCCTTAAATGTTTAAAAGTAAAATATTTAAAAAAATAGTTTTTATTATTTTGAGAAAAAAATTTATTGTGGTTAAATCGAGAAAAATCTACTTTCACTAGTTATAATCTTTTCTATTGTTATATATAGGATATCTCTGTATTAAGCACAAATATATTTGAGTATTATTATTATTATTATTATTATTATTATTATTATTATTATTATTATTACTATTATTATGATTATGATTATTATCATTATCATTGCTATCATCATCATTATTTATTATTATATTATTATTATTATTATTATTATTATTATTATTATTATTATTATTGTTTGTTGTTGTTGTTGTTGTGTTGTTATTTTTGTTAATTATTATAACTATATAAATATTTAGTAGTTTATACTTAAGTTTTTAAATAAAAAATACTTCAATCAAACAATATTAAGTTATAATAATAAAAACAAAGGTATAACACCCGTAATTCTTATTAAAAAGAAATAAAAGAATAAAAGAGAAAGAAAAGGAGGAAAAGAAAGTCAACCCCAAAGTTGAGGGACCAAAAGTGTAAAATATGATAAAATCTTGAAAAGTTGTGTAAAAGGCGATATGGTCGCCCATACTCACTGCACACTCTTTTCTTGTTCGGATTTTAGAGAGAGAAAGCAGAGAAACTTTCGGATTTTGAAGAACAAGAAGAAGAATTTGATTTTTAGTAAGTTTAATGTTTTTAAGTTGTTCTTGGCTAAATTAGCCTCGGTTAAATGCTTATATGTGTTTCTATGTGTTCAAATGCGTGTTAAGAAGGTTTCTAAGTGATTGGAATTGTTTGAAGTAGCTCGGGTGAAGAGTGTAAACCCGAAGACAACAAAGGTGAGTTTCTAGACCCCCTTTTTACTTGTTTTTAAATGATTTGGGGCTGGAAAATGCATGTATGTATGTTTTTATGGATTTGAGTATGAAACCCGTATGTTATGTACCTATGTATGATTATAGAGTATGTTTTAGGGTGAACGTATGCCTATGTTTATGTTAAGTTTATGCCTGAATCTGTATGTACATGCTTAGAAATAGGTATTATGATGTTTGGGGACTGGAATATGACTTCGACACATGAATAGGCTGCTAATACGACTAATAAGACACAAGTGGTCATATGTCTGAATAGTGCTTATACGCCCATGAAATTTGCCTTAGAAATATTCTCAAGGTTATATGTTTGAACAGTGGTCGTATGACCAGTAAAAATTTCTAAGTATGGGTTTATATGTCTGAACAGTGGTCGTATGACCAGTAGAAATTTTCTAAGTATGGGGTTATATGTCTGAACAGTGGTCGTATGACCAGTAGAAATTTTCTAAGTATGGGGTTATATGTCTGAACAGTGGTCGTATGACCAGTAGAAATTTTCTAAGTATGGGGTTATATGTCTGAACAGTGGTCGTATGACCAGTAGAAACTTTCTAAGTATGGGGGTTAAACGACTGAACAGTGGTCGTATGACCAGTAGAAATTGCCTAAGTATGGGGGATGAAACGACTGAACAGTGGTCGTATGACTAGGAAAAATTTCCTAAGTCTGGGGAATGAAATGACTAAGCAGGGCTCATACGACTGAGCAGGGCTCATACGACTGAGCAGGGCTGATACGACTGAACAGGGCTCATACCCAAACACTTGGGATTTTTACAGAACTTTTCTGGAAATCTGATTTACGGGGTTTTGACCAGAGTTGACTAGGGTTAATAAATGATGATGTTTTATTAATGTAATGATGATAAATGATTAACCCTTATTAGTACTGATACTATTATCAGTATTTTATTATTATTAACAATATTATTATTTAAATATTGTTATGCATGGAATGACATGATGAAGAATGTTTAAAATTTAACGAAGAGCATAATCATTAATAAGTAAAATATTAATGATAATGAGAAATGAACGTAAAGTGAAAGATAATGAAAGAGGAACATGATGAATGAATGCATGCATTAATAAATGAACGAATGAACGTAAGAAAGGCTTGCAAGCAAATGTATGGAGGTGCACACCCCTGGCAGGTGTTAGCTCAACTGTGATGTGGGTTAGCTACCCCGAAGGATGCATACAGGGTCAATCTTTGAGATTGACAATGAGGTGAGCAACTTTGTGTTGCAACAGACTCGGTTAGCAGGCAATCCGTGAGATTGCCACTGAGGTGAGCAACTATGTGTTGCAATAGACTTGGCTAACATACGATCGTGAAAGATCGATATTGAGGTGAGCAACTACGTGTTGCAACAGACTCGGTTAGCAGGCAATCATGAGATTGCCACTGAGGTGAGCAGCCGTGTGCTGCAACAGACTTGGCTAACATATGATAGAATGAAAGATAAGTGGTGCATGTACTTACCTCAGTGACTGGATCAGCTTCGTGCACAATGTTCGTGGTTGATCACCACAGGTCCAGCACCAGCTTCGTGCATAATGTTCGGGGTATTGTACATGTTACCAGAAGTAATGAAATGAACGTACGAAAGAATGTAATGTGAATGTATGAATGAAACGAATGAACGTACGAAGGAATGTAATGAACATATGAATGAAAGAAATGATCGTATGTATGCAATGAATGAATGAATGAAATGAATGTATGAACGTATGTAATGTATGAATGAATGAAAGTAAGATACGTACGAATGGAAGAACTAATATGAAAGAAGGAATACGAAAGAATATGAATGTAGACGATGAACAGCACACGAACGAAAGTTAATGAATGAACGACGAAGATAATAATAATATTATCTGTGTACGTACTTGTGTGACTGCATATAAGTAAAGGAAGGTTTCATTGAAATGAAAAGTAAAGTATTTTAATCTACAAAACTAGAACTCACTCAGCAACGCTGACTTTTATGTATTTTCCAGTTGGCAGGTAACAGGTTGCTGAGGATGGCACACAGGGATGGCTACACGGAGGGCAAGACTGACATCCATTTATGTTTTGACAATACTGTTGTTTTGTAATTCATTGGACTAATTATTTTTGTGACTAACGAACTAGAATGTATTGCTTAACAACAGTGTTTAAAATGAATGAAGGGTTTTGCCAACTTAATTCCGCTGCTTAATTTATTAATATGTATGTTTTATGCTGTGAATGACCAACTGTGAGGTGCCCGGGAAAGGGGCCTTACAAGTTGGTATCAGAGCTAAAGTTTAAGTGAAACGGGTAAATTTTTCAAAAATAAACCTTAACTTAAACTGAGAATGGGACGTAAAGAGGGATGTCAGCCCGAGTAGCCATGTGCCATCAGGTATTGCTTTTCTTAAGAGTTAATCAGTATTATGTGCGTGTGCTATGTGATTTATGTGTTCTTAGTAGATTTAGATGCTGATGTAGTCAGGATAGGAAGTGCTTGGGGTGTGAAGAGTAAAGTAAGTGGCTAATCACAACTGGCCACTGTAATTAGGGACTTACTATACTTGACATAAACTGAGCTGTTCCTTGAATGACTGTTTTAGTGTTTGAATCTTATAGCGTATAGAAAATGGCTGGGAAGAAACCTTCTAAGGCTGCTAGAGGTAGAGGTCATCTGCGTACGACTAGGAGCAGTGCTAAAGCTCCTAAGACGACTCTTGTGAACCCCGAGGTTCCTGACCGGAATGAAGAAACTGAGAATGCTAGTCTAAATGCCTCAGCTAGGGAGGCGATTGCTGATGAGGTACACCATGTCCTACAGGCAGTTATGCCATCTGTAGTGACCGATGTTATTCGAGCTATAAGGAACGAGGAAAGGAAGGAAAAGGAGGACAGGAGAAGGTCGACTGAAAAGGAGAGCAAGGAAGAAGAGGAACGACCGGATCCTGAGATAGTAGTATCTGATGAGGAAGGGGATGATGTAGTAGGGGTGACGACCAAGGGGTGCAGTTACGGGGCATTTCAGAGGTGCAAGCCCCCGACTTTCGATGGCAATGGTACTGCTGCAATCGCTCACTGATGGGTAAGGGAGATAGAAGCGGTACTCGAGATCAGTGAGTGCCGTGAGGATCAGAAGGTGAAGTTTGCCACCCACTCCTTTACTGACTCAGCACTATGCTGGTGGGACAATATTGTCCAAGCTGAGGGTTCCAGGGCCATCGGGAAAATGAGGTGGACAGAGTTGAAGAAGTTGATAATTGAGGAATTTTGTCCTCACAGGGAACTCGATAAGGTTGAGAGGGACTTCCTACAACTCAAGGCGGGAACCATGACACACAAGCAGTATACTACCAAATTCAACGAGGTGGCGAGGCTGGTGCCGGATCAAGTGACACCGGTATCCCGAAAGATTAACTGGTACATACAGGGACTGCCAGCTGATATCCGCAGGCACTTGATTACTGCCCGACCGAGCACCTTTAGGTCGGCAGTAGACTTAGCTGGGAGGCTCTATGACGAGAGGGAAGTGATGGTGGTAGAGGCAAGGAAAGCCTGTGGTGCTAACCGGAACTGGAATGGGAAACGGTTCGGGCGTGGTAGCTTTACCCCGAATAACAAGAAGGCTAGAAGGGATGACCGTAGGGTGGGGTCACCAAGCTCGGGACCCAAAAGATGTGACAAGTGTGGTAAGGAGCACGGTGGTGAATGTAGGTGGGGGTTAAACGTCTGTTTCAGGTGTGGGAAATCCGGTCATATGGCTAAAGACTGTAAGGCTGCGAGATGTTTCAACTGCGGGGAGAGTGGTCATATAAGTAAGGGTTGCAGGAAGCCGAGGACCGAGAGTTCTAGGGGAAAGAAGATGGCCGGGACTGAAGGGCAGAGGACAAGTGCCAGAGCTTTCACCATGACCAGAGAAGAGGCTAGGACGGACCCCGATGTTGTGTCAGGTACGTTTCTAGTAAATCAGACTCTTGCTTCTGTGTTATTTGATTCTGGTGCTAGTAAGAGTTTCATTTCTGCTACTTTCTGTGCTAAATTGCCTGTTAGTAGTAAATGCATTGATGAGCCCTTCAAAGTAGAAACCGCTATTGGTAAGTCCACTAGAGTTACTGATGTGATAGAGGACTGTGCCATAGAGTTAGAAGGTCATAGTTTGCTGCTAGATTACATGTAATACCCCTAGGTGGATTTGATGTGGTGTTAGGAATGGATTGGTTGGCAACCTACGAAGCGAATATCGTATGTCGAAAGAAGATGATTAGATTGACGGCATTTGACGGAAGTCTGGTGACAATATATGGTGATCGGGTAACGATGATTCCGAAGGTGATTTCGATGGCGGTGGCGGGGAAGTGCATGAGGCGTGGGTGCAACGCCTACTTATGTTACGTAAAGGATGTGGAAACGCCAACACCACAACTATCCGATGTTCCGGTTGTGTGTGAGTTTCCAGATGTGTTCCCGGAAGACTTATCGGGATTGCCACCTGACCGCGAAATCGAATTTCAAATTGACTTAATACCCGGTGCCCAACCTGTCGCCAAGGCACCGTATCGATTAGCTCCTACGGAGATGAAGGAGTTGATGGAGCAACTGCAAGAGTTGCTTGACAAGGGCTTCATTAGACCGAGTATCTCTCCTTGGGTTGCTCCGGTCTTATTTGTGAAAAGAAGGACGGTAGCATGAGAATGTGTATCGACTACCGTGAATTGAACAAGTTGACCATAAAGAATCGGTATCCGTTACCGAGGATCGATGACTTGTTCGACCAGCTCCAGGGTGCCAGTTGGTTCTCGAGGATAGATCTTCGATCTGGTTACCATCAATTGAAGGTAAAGGAGCAGGACATTCCTAAAACAGCTTTTCGGACACGCTACGGTCACTACGAGTTTCTCGTCATGTCCTTTGGGTTGACCAATGCGCCAGCTGCTTTTATGGATTTGATGAACCGAGTGTGTCGGCCAATGTTAGATAAATCAGTGATTGTGTTCATCGATGATATCCTGATTTATTCGAGGAGCGAAGAAGAGCATGCCGGCCATATTCGGAAGTGTTGGAGACTTTGAGAAGGGAGAAGCTGTATGCTAAGTTCTCCAAATGTGCTTTTTGGCTACGCGAGGTGCAATTTCTGGGTCACGTGGTAAATGCAGAGGGAATCATGGTGGACCCAGCAAAGGTTGAGGCTGTGATGCAATGGAAATCACCAAAGACGCCATCCGAGATTCGTAGCTTCTTGGGATTGGCGGGCTATTACAGGAGAT